>SHCU01000016.1:310254-320409 GCA_004307685.1 Ceratina australensis
TCTCTCGGCTTTAGTTCATATGGAACCCAATTTCCTTGTTTTTGAATCATTCCCAACGATTTTAAACGATGTGAAATTGCTTGTTGAGTCACTTGTAATGTAAGTGCAAGTTTTTTTTGCGTTTGGGACGAATCTTCCTCCAATAATACTTCTAATTCCATGTCTTCGTACACTTTCGGCCTTCCACTGCGTTCTTTGTCCTTCTCGTCAAACTCACCGTTCTTAAACTTTTGAAACCATTCCTGACAACTTCTCTCACTTAAAGCAGCTTCACCATATGCTTCTAGAAGCAATCGATGCGCCTCAGCTGCAGATTTTTTCAAATTAAAGAAGTAAATCAAAAGTTCCCGCAAATGATGCTTATTCGGCACAAAACTTGACATTTTTGCACGAAAAAAATTACGTGATGCTGATACGGAATCACTAGTACTTTAAGGTTATGGTGTTGCCGGATGACGAAACTTGGGATATTACGTTTTACATCTGACAATTTCTCCATAACCTTCTGGTGGGGCCATCTTTTGTACATACAAACTTATTTGCACACCTAATAGTTACACTGGTCAACTCTCCCCTTACGAAGAGTATTCCTGCTTCCTTTAACGCAGAGAAGCCGCGGGGAAAAGTTAAAGTATTAAATCAATTAAACTCACTCCTTTATTCTAACGCGGAGAGACCGGGCCTTCGGCGAGTCAGAGTTCCAAATTACCACTAATCCAAAGGGCTATGGATGTACGCCTTTTTATACCCCAAAAATGAGCTCATTCCTCAGAGTGGGGAATGACCAAATATGGGAACGACTAGCACCCTTGACTCATCACCAGGTGCGGTACATCTCCGTACGGGATGTTTATGTCGCCGGATTCGAACGTTCCGGAATGCGTAAGGGACGCGTATGTAACACCTCACTAAAAAGTCCCAACCGTTGGGAAACAGCTTTCTCAAAAACGATTTCACTGTCGTCCGTGTCCTAAACCGTGCTAGCTGTTTACACGTGCATTTTATGCATTTACAGCCAGCCGCTACACTATCCAAATCCGAAGTATACATAAGCAAAGACTTTCATCTGAGAAACAAGAGCAATAAGAAAATCACCGAGCGCATATTTGCGTCTTTAGTCCATGCCGATAGCTTTCGCCAGACGCATATATGCGTCTGTAGCAGTCAAAGGGTTAATTCCCATAGCGTATGGGATGATACGTCGACTAACGTTCCCGTGCTACTTTGATCGAACAGACTGCCAATGGTGAACATGGAGGTGTGGATCCCACCGCAGCTGGACACGATGCCTCTGCTAAATTCGCACGACGTAAAGGAATGCGGATCCATCGCGCCGCCAGGTCATTTCGGCTGGTTCGTCCCCGCCGCGTTATCTAGGCTCGATGACAGTTGGATAACGTTCACGAGACCCGAGACAGCGGCTCGTTTCGCGGTGGACGAGCAGACGTTGGACGACGTCCGAAATTTCACGATAAACCCGGAGACGCGGATGCATTATTGCAACGAGTCGTTCTGTCAGCGAGGGATCTACGTTCCCGAGTGGTGCCAGAACGAGACGTGCGCCCTGCTGTTAACTAGTTATCCGGATGCCACCGATTTCGTCAGGAGTCACATCGAGGAGATGAGATTGTACGTGAAAGTCGCCTGGGTCGGCTCGAAATTAAAGTACCTGTCCGAAAGGTTGACCAAGGAGCTGTCGACCGGACGGAACGTAACCCACAGGTAATCCCGCGTTTCTTTTGATCGATGCGATACTTCGGTTTCAACGCGGTATTTCTATGCAGAATTATACGAACCCCGGTACTCTCGATTTCCATACTTCCTCGTATGAAAACAAGTATTACTCGCGAATTAAAAACAATCTTTCTTGGATACTCGTTGCGTCGCGCATCGTTTACCGAAATAGATCTGTGAAAAATTCCAAGTTCTTTCGAACACCGAGGAGAGGCTACCGAAAACGTGATTCGAAAGATCATCGTAACAAGACGAACCTATTCTAATCGGTTGGTCGCTTAATTTTTTATGTACTCGTTCCATTTGAGGTGGTCGGAAAAAAATTGGCCTTCGCTCGCTAAATATTTTTGACACACGTACATACTCTCTCTCTCAACAGTTTCTTTTCCAATACGTGTGTACCTTATTTACATACCTGTTGACGGATGTACCCGAGTTCGTGATAGAATAATCTTTTTCGCTCAGTAACAGGAAGGCATAGCAGGAGTATTTATTTTGTACGTTAGAACAAGGTCTAAGACGCAATAAAAAGTCACAATAACAAAGTGCGTGGCATGAGATGGAACAGTGAAGTTTGGACAGCGAAAAATTCTTTTCCCAATGTTCGCGATACTTATACATAGCTTTTTACGCGTAATGGACCTGACAATCTTTTTATCGGTGTCTCTTTTCTAACATTTGAACACACTTGAAAATAGAATAACTAAGCGATACAAACTTTGGACAAATTTTTTAGCCTATTACACGGTGAAGACTTTTAGGATCTCATAGAAAAGAAATTCTCTAAAAATCACGCGATAGATGCTAGTAGAAATGAAGAAAGCTTCTTTCATTGAATCGTGTATTTAAAAACGGATTTAACGACAGATCTCTCATGATGCTGCATTGGACTCCGAGCACCGTGATCCCGAACGAGAGAGCCTTTGGCAGTATTCTATTCCCCCGTTGCGGCATGAACGGTTCAGAAATCGGGTGCAAATACGAATCGAACAGGCTGATCAAACTGGTCTGGAGCAGATTAGAAATTGCGGCCAGATTGGCGTTCGACGCTATTAATCACGCGAAATTCACCGGGGAGATGTACGAAGATCTGATCGATCGTCATAACAGATTGAAATACGAAACTGGTAGCAACGCGAACGAGGAGGATATCGCGTGCAGCTGGTTGAAGGATAATTTGAACTATACTCTCGAAACGTGGATGCCGAGTAACGCGGATAAGAACACATTGTTCGTCGGTGGGATATTCCCGATGAACGAAGCGTTCTATTCGGGAAAGTCCATACTGATCGCCGCCAGGATGGCTAAGGAAGCTATCAACGTGAACAACACTGTCCTTAAAGACTACAATTTTACTTTGTTAGTGAACGATGGCCAATGCAAATCCGACATGGTGATGAGATCGTTCATCGACTACATAGTTCATAACCAATACGAGAAGCTCGTCGGCGTTTTGGGGCCGGCTTGCTCGGAAACCGTCGAGCCTCTAGTCGGAGTTTCGAAGCACTATAAGACCGTGGTTATTAGCTACAGCGCCGAGGGTTCCAGCTTCAACGATCGTACCAAGTATCCTTACTTCTTCCGAACCATCGGCGAAAACAAGCAGTACAGGCACGTCTACTTGCAACTGTTGAAGAAATTAGGATGGACCAGAGTAGCATCGTTGGCGGAAGACGGACAGAAGTACACGGAATACATATCCTATATGCAAGACATGTTCAGAGATAATGGGATCATGTTCGTCGCGAATGTGAAATTCCCAAAGGAACGGGAGGCCGACGCGATGACCAAGCATTTGCAGGATTTGAAGCAGAAAAAAGCGAAGATAATTATCGCTGATGTGTACGATCAAGTGGCTCGACAAGTGATGTGCGAGGCGTACAGATTGAAAATGACCGCGGTCCAGGGTTACGTCTGGTTTCTACCCCTTTGGCTACGACCAGAATGGTACGACACTGATCAGTATAATCAAGAGGGTGAACGAGTACCTTGCACCACCACGGAAATGAGTAAAGCTATAAATGGTCATTTGGGCTTGTCGCACGCTTACTTCGCCCCCGACGATGATGTCATGCAGGAGGGTATAACGGTTCGCCAGTGGCGAGATCGTTACGAGCTTGATTGTAGAAGAAGAAATCAGCCGCCGTCGAATTACGCTGGGTTCGCGTACGATGCTATGTGGACGTACGCGTACGCGATGGACCGCCTTCTCCGAGAGAATCAAAGCTACGTCTTCGATCTCCACAGCGAGCAGACCGTTAACCGATTGACGGATATCATCGGTGAAACGGACTTTTACGGGGTACGTGAATAAAAATTAATTATACGTGTACCTACCAGCTTCCCGATGAAAAGTGATCATTTTAAATAGGCTGCTAACAAAAATGTTGGCGTCACTGGCCAAACTCGTGATAACACTGATTGTTTTCTTTTCAACGAAAATTTAAAACCGTCTCGATTACTAAAATAGTATCAAGAAATTTTTGATTCGATACACTTCTCAACTCTGATCAAATATTCTCAAATCCTCAGAATTATATTCATAATTTTAGATGCGTTCCACTGATCGGGAAATGAATTGTATTCGATTTAGGTATCGGGAAGAATCAAATTTTACGGTGGCCCCTCGAGACAATCGGTGATCAACATCGTGCAGTTCATCAACAACGAGACCCGGTTGATCGGCAACTTTCATCCGAACGTTTCGGAGACGAAACACGAGGTAGTGGGTGGAAGATTGGACTTGAACATGTCCGCCCTCGTTTGGTTATCGAACAAGATGCCCGACGATGGCTCGGAACCACCGCAACGATGCGTTCTCGCTGGGTTCGCTGATTTCTTGAACGTCTCCTGCGAAGTCGCATTCGTGATCGTAAACTTAGTGGGCATCGGTCTACTGGGGATGTTGCTGATCGTTGCATTCCTTATAATGAAGAAAAGGTGAGCAGTCAGTAATCATTTCGATCTTTTTAGCGCGATACAGGTATCTTCGATTAACAATGATTTTGAGATAGGTACGAAAGGAAAGTGCGTCTGCACGAGAAGTACATGAAGTCTCTGGGCCTCTCTGGTTTCCCCCAGGACGATCTGGATAAATGGGAGATACCCAGAGACAGGGTCGTCATTAACCGGAAATTAGGAGAGGGTGCCTTTGGAACGGTTTACGGCGGCGAAGCGTTCTTCCCTGACAAAGGCTGGTTGGCGGTGGCCGTGAAAACGTTGAAACTCGGTAGCTCTACCGAGGAGAAACTGGACTTCCTCAGCGAAGTGGAAGTAATGAAAAGATTCGAGCACAAGAACATAATTAAACTGTTGGGCGTTTGCATCAAGGGTGAACCTGTTTTGACAGTTATGGAGTTTATGCTTTACGGCGATTTGAAGACGTATCTACTGGGCAGAAGGGACTTGGTGAAGGACCATAATTACGAAGACTCGGATGAGGTCTCGAATAAGAAACTAACCGCCATGGCGTTGGACGTGGCCAGAGCGCTTAGTTATTTGGCGCAACTGAAGTACGTCCATAGGTAAGTCAGCTTTTCGCGAGAAAACGCGTAGGGACGCATTTATCACGAGGTTTCAAGTGAATTTTATATTATTTTCCTCAGGGACGTCGCTTCGCGCAATTGTCTGTTGAACGCTCAGAGGGTAGTCAAGCTCGGCGACTTTGGAATGACGCGGCCGATGTACGAGAACGATTATTACAAATTCAATCGAAGAGGTACGAGATCGTATTAGCTGTTATTCAAATTGCCTATTCTACGGAACAGTTGTAACCAAGACACGATTCATATCTACGAATCTCGCACCTTTTATTTTTCAGGCATGCTGCCCGTTAGATGGATGGCTCCGGAATCTCTGGGCCTTGGAATTTTCACTCCAGCCTCCGACGTCTGGTCCTACGGCGTTCTGCTTTACGAGATTATCACATTCGGTAGCTTTCCTTTTCAAGGGATGAGCAACAACGAAGTACTGACGCACGTCAAGGCTGGAAATTCATTGGTCGCACCCAAAGGGATAAAACCGAATTTGTAAGATCGATTGGTCGATCGTGTTATTAAATGGGCGTTTACGCATTCATGGAATTTCAAATAATTTCAAACATTGATAATAAAATGAGACTCGTTTTTCATATTTTTCCAGGGAGAATCTGATGTACTCTTGTTGGAGAGTAGATCACACGAAGAGGCCGACGGCTCCAGACATCGTCGACTTCCTAGCCAAGAATCCTCAAATATTAGCTCCGTGTCTAGACGTTCCTTTGGCCAGCGTTCAAATCGAGCACACCGGGCAAATAGAACTACAGCTCACAGAGAATATACGAAAATTCTCGTTATCCTGGCCGCCGCAGAATCAGTCTACCACCAGATCTTCGACATCGACGGGCCCCATAGGACCGCCCGTTTCTCCTCCGCCTCCTCTGGTGGATATTAACGGGCAGGACGATAAGGAGAATCAAGACTTGTCTTTGTTGACAGACGTAACCGGCGATTTAGACAGTTCCAGACCTCTTCTGATGAGCTCCGAGGAATTCTCCCCGAGTTCAGTAGTCGTTCAGGCTTCGAAGCGGAAGGATGATCTCGCGCACAGATACGTAAATATTCAACCGGGTATATCAGCCGGTTACGATTACAAAGGCCAGAATGGCGGGAGTATTCAGCTGCAGGAGAGGAATTTGAAGCTGCCGGAGAAAAATAATTCGGAGGCAATGTCGATTCTTTGACGGCAGTGGAACCGCGCAATCTTGCGACGGAAGTCGATGATAAATTTCCACGGACACGCCGGAGGCATATTTGAAAAATATGCGAACGAAATCGCGCGCGTTTAGGTCCTTCGGAGACGGGAGGTCGTCGAACGAGGAGTAAAGTGGAGCTGGCGCGTCCTCGGTCGAAGAGTAAACGTAGCGGAGCCTCGCGTCGACGAGAGATCGCAGTGTTCTCGTTTGACGATGCGAACGAACGCGTGGTCGTATCGTTAGATTTATCTGGAGATTAATATCCTGCCGACTTAACTATGATATAATGGGAGTCTGTCGTAGGTACCAGTGATCTGGTTGGTGCAATCAGCGAAAATACCGTTTTGAGTCTGAGAAAGCAAACTGGTTCCATAGATTTTCGCTCAATCCACTTTTTTGAGACTGATACGCTTATTATCGTTAGAGAAATTAAGTTACTCCTTAGCCCTTTCTTTCTCGAATCGTTTCCTGCCTAACGCGAGTCAACTCTCCTATTGTACGACTGAATTTCGGTATGTTTATCGTTACCGAAAGATTCTGATAAACGATCGGTCGAATCGGAGAAGGCAAACGACGATACAAATTTTAGGGAGATTTTGCTTGTCGCCGGGAGAAGAGAGTCAAACGACGCTACGTCGCGGGAGATTCAACTGTAATAAATATATTAAACTATCGTCCGTGATGAGATGCGTCTCGTATACGTCAGATTAATAGATACGTAGATGAAAGTTTTTACTGCGAGAGCGAAAGTATTTTAACAAACGAGAGGGAATAGATATTTCGTTCAAATAGAAATATCCATTGCCTCCGTTTCCATCGGTAATAAACGTGTGCGTGGGTATTATAAAAGTAGACGTGTGCGGTTAGCGAGAAGAACAGGTAGTAGACCAGGCGAACGGGCGCGTATCATCGCGCATCGAGATAACCAGCATTTCTCTATCCAAAGGCTATTGTTCGTTCTCAAGGCTTAATATTTGTCCGATGAGACACACCTTTCAAGCAATCATATCGCCGAGTAGGCGCATTTGTCAACCGAATAGGAACCGAGCAATATTGTACACGTGACTAGTAGCCACGTCTGTGTAACCATGACATTTATATATACATATATATAGCAATCGTATATTTTACGAAACTATCATTTACGATAGAATAAATCCAATCGAACGCGTCTAGTAAATATATTTTTTGACTATTATACAATCGATTTTGCGACGCGAAAGCAGCGGCTCTCGCCACTGTGTAACCTAACACTCGATCCTCGCTAGAGTTAGCACGAGTTAAAAACCGGTTACTACAGACAGCGAGGAAACATCCTCTCTGCCTAAAATGTGCTTATTATTACGTACAGTATATCGTCACGTATTGCGACTATTTTCGTTCAAACAGCCAGAGGAACTTTGACTTCCCCGTGAATATGGACGTAGAGTTGATCTCGCCGCGAGCTTCGGAAGCAATTTATTTTTCTTCACGAGATAGGGATATGTAGATATAGATGTAGCTCGCGAGGAGGGAATGGTTTTCTAGATGCGCAATAATATTCTATATACGTTGTACACACACGAGTTTACGCTGTACACGAACAAGTTGTTAAAATTGACGCGTTACAGCGGGTACACCCGTGCATCGAGGCAATCGATTAAAGGGAATGATCGAGGACACGAGATAATCGTTAGACGAAAATGTTCGTCGGAAAAGATTCGATTACTCGATCAAATCCCATTTTTCCGCGTAAGAAAATTTATCGATTGGCTCGATTTATGATAGAATCACACGTTAAACGTATAACCGACCAAAAATATTTCACTTCACTCTTCTGTACCTCTTCATTGATGATACTATTTATTTGCACATTATCCAGATAACTATCTACATCGTTTCGTTACTCACCGTTTTGTTATTTCTTTAACGAAAGACTACCTTTTATTTTTGATACAACTTTTCAACGAGCAACTCTTTTTTTTTTCGTTTACATCCTTGGAAAATGTGTTCCTGATGTTTGGTCGATTAAAACGCAGACATCCTGTGACTTGTATAATCCTTGTTATAATCGAGCGACAACTCGTTGGTTGCTTCGAGCATTATTTAGCTATTATACAGATTGAAGAAATAGTTTCGGTCCACTTTTTTACGAACGTCGAACCACTCACAACTACTACATCGATCATTCTCTATCGTAACATCACATCACCGATCACGCTTATCGTAGTACTTAGGGGTAAGCTTTTCTCCTTTTTTTTACATCGGGTATAGATTAGACTAATAATAATTCGACTGCGGATTTCAAAACAGAAAAATTCTCCGGACGATGTATAAACGCGCGGAGAATGTTAAAAGGCAACTGCGTGTTACGTAGAACGAAAGAAATCAAATGCATTTTGTGCTACGTATTCTGCACAAGTCTGCGGTCTACTGATAATCGATTAAGATTACGCGACTTCTGTTCTACATCATATGTAGAGGAGTATAGGAAACGCGAATTTATTAACTTGTCGGTTGCCACGGTGCCGTGGCACCGGGTCCGAACAGTACAATCCTTCCTAAATAGCTTTAATGCGAGAGAGAAACCGCTGTTCTATTGTATATGGAAACAGATGACGAACCGGTCTGTACAGATTACAGTCATTGTTATTACTCGAGAGAATATCACTCTCGAATTAAATTGTACGAAACATATTTTTCGTCGTTGAATTCTTTTCCTATCAAACTGATGACTAACATTCTTTTATGTTCAACGTCAAGTGTTCACGCCTGAACTCGCACCAATATGAGGGAAATTACAGAGGTCATTTACATTTTTCTTCTACCACCTTGTACCAACTATATTATCCATTTAATGAGATAAGTATGCACCGAAATTCTGTCGCCTCGAAGATTTATTATTTTAGATCTATCTCCATCGCGGCGAATTTTCTACGATGGTAAGTACATACGTACCAGAGTTCTGCATGGGCCGGGCTTCTGGGCCGAGCCCCCACTCTTTAGTGCTAGCCGGGTTTTGAGATAAAGCGAATATGACACTTTTCTGCCTGCAGCCCGAAAACTGCGGTCAGCCCGTAGTACCCCGGCGCAGCGTGTAACAGCGGCAAAAGCCCGAAGTGGTGCGAGAAACTGCGAGACGCCCGGGAGCGTCAGCGCTATATTCCATTCATGCTTACAGCTGCTCGCTCGGCTCGCTGCTGAGTATCGAACGCTATGTTACGATCTCGCCGGCGCTCTCCTTATTCCATTTATGTTTTATTATGAAGCTTACTTCAATATTTTAATTATACGCACATAATTGCACAGTATATAAAAAATTGAAAACATAAAGGACTGTACAAGCGTCCTGTTCATTTAAGTAATGATTTAAATATCTTGATCGGTTAATTATTTTAAAACAATTGTGTTTTATTTCTAACAACATTTATAACCACGTCCCAGCATCCTTTACATTACACTTTACTTTTTAAGCATAATTTTTAAGCACGTGATTCTGGCAAAGTGTAGAGTGACCGCGCAAGTGTCGCACGTAAAATTTATAATAAATTCTGAAATTTGATTGATCATACTTCATTTACTCTATTACATTCCCATCCACTTAATTCCTTACATATTATTAGCCTCTCGGAGCAGCATCAAAAGTATCGTAAAATAATTAACTGATCAAGATATTTAAATCATTACTTAAATGAACAGGACGCTTGTAC
>SHCU01000016.1:320691-330724 GCA_004307685.1 Ceratina australensis
TTTATGTTTTCAATTTTTTATATACTGTGCAATTATGTGCGTATAATTAAAATATTGAAGTAAGCTTCATAATAAAACATAAATGGAATAAGGAGAGCGCCGGCGAGATCGTAACATAGCCTTCGATCCTCAGCAGCGAGCCGAGCGAGCAGCTGTAAGCATGAATGGAATATAGCGCTGACGCTCCCGGGGGTCTCGCAGCATCTCGCAGTTTCTCGCACCACTTCGGGCTTTTGCCGCTGTTACACGCCGCGCCGGGGTACTACGGGCCGACCGCAGTTTTCGGGCTGCAGGCAGAAAAGTGTCATATTCGCTTTGTCTCAAAACCCGGCTAGCACTAAAGAGTGGGGGCTCGGCCCAGAAGCCCGGCCCATGCAGAACTCTGACACGTACATGTATAGAGCAAATCGCTCGTTAGCCTCTAAATATAAAATGATTTTCTCATCGTTACAAACTAGTAAATGAGAGTAGCGATATCTAGTGGTAAATGTAGCGATCGACATTGGAATAACTTCCTCTGTATCTTATTCCAAGGACTAAATCGACAAGGACTAATCATTCTCGTCATCCACGTCCGGCAGCGATCGGGTGAAATATCCTGGGTCGTTTGCCACTCTTACCCAATTCTTATTACAAAGGCTCTTTTTACAACCCACTCGGTTAGCCGTCGGACTCGACAGCACAGTAAACTCGTAACACGTACATACATATGCACATACACATAATACAGATTTAACGCACATGTTATCAGATATAAAATATAGCGAATAACAATTATTTTTAAACCTCACGTATTATCGTCGATGTTTAGTTATTGAGAGTGTCGCGTAATTCGATTATTTTAACTCATAACATAAGAACCGAGATATTTTCCGTGAGATTATTAAATCCTTATCGGTAGATTGGTTTGTGTATTCATAAGAAAAGTGATCGTATGCAAAGGATATACATACTTAAATTATATTATTATTATTATGTTTATTATTATATATATTATTATTATTATTAATTATTATACTTAAATTGTATGAAGTGCAAGAAGGTATAAAAAATATTAAGAGCCAGATGGATATTGCAACATCTGAATCAAACCATATTATTTAATGCATTCTTCGTCGGTTCATTGATACGATGATTTACGTACAACATTTAAATAAATGAATTGTTATTTAACCGGCATCGCAATTATCTAATGTTCCATAAAAATCCGTTGTTTAATCACTGGCTTATATCAGCCAAATTGACGTATTTGATACGCTACATTTAATATAGGGCATATCCCAAAAGAATATTTCACTAAAGTGGGCAGATCTGGAAGTAATTAAGAGGCTTATGTAATAAATACTTTCGTTGTTAGGCAATTCCATTAGAAGCCCTAATCTACAGAGTCAGAGAATACAGATAAAAGCTAGACAGAACAATATTACGATTTGAATCTAAGATATACGATAAGTAATTGTATACAAGTAAAATCAAATATCATGAATGTATTAGTGTCTTCCTTAATAAAGAATAAAATAGTGAAGAAGGTTCAAAGTATAAAAATATAAGCAAGATAGGGCAATCTGACGATCTAAATCGATGATGTATGATAAGTCACTCTATAAAAGAATCGTCTAGAATTTTAAACGTATCAGTGCCTTCGAACGAAGCGTAAAGTGATCCGGATTGTTTTCAAATTCTCCATAATGAGAGGTGAATATCGATAGAACGAATTAACGGACATCGAACTCGCGTTAAAACAGTCCTTTACTTTCGAATTAAACATCCGTAACTAATTTCCGTCAGTATTTCAAGTGCAAGTGCTTTGCCCCTCACTTACGACGGATTGGGATATTACGCGTTGTTTCCTATATCTATACATATGCACGCATCTGCAGACTCAAATTCAAGTTCCTATTCGCATCGTAATTTAAACCTACTAACGTAATATCAGTCTCATACTGTTTTTATTTGGCAACGAACTAAGATATTAATTCTTTCCTTTAAAGTTAATTGATAAGAGTCAATCGAATCGATCGATTTTTTGTTCCAGAATTATTCGTATCAGCGGTTGCCTTTTTGGCAGTGATCGCCAGAGTGGTTTCTCTCGACGAAAAAATCGACGCGAAAGTCGGATGCCCCTCGGGTCGATATTCGCCACACGAATGCGTGTGTTCACGATACTACGAGTGCATCGATGGAGACATGATCGAAAGGATTTGTCCAACTGGTCAGCAGTTCGACAAGAACCGGAAGATATGCGTACCAGCTAGGGACGCGGTTTGCAACCAGCCGGAGGATGAAGTTTACTGTCCATCGGTAGGCAACGCGGTCATTCCTAGTAAGAAAAACTGCAGCGTATATTACGAATGCAAAGATGGAGAAAAAATGGAAAGAGTTTGCAGCGATGGATTATCGTTCAACGAGATATTGGGTTTATGCAGCTGGCCACCGGCCATCGACTGTCAAGATAGAACACAGGTATACCCCATTTCATCTTTTTCGGAGGAGATTAAAAAGGGACTCGAATGTCCATCGAAGGGACACGCTCGTCTGCCGCACGAATGCTTCTCTACGATCTATTACGAATGTAACAACGGAGTGATGATCGTTGAACGATGCGCAGATGGGCTGATATATGATCGCAACAAGGAAGCTTGCGTCTATCCACAAGCAGCTGCCTCCCAGGATCTACGGTTGGCGCCGAGATATTCTTGTCCAACAGAATGTTCTCCGAACGGTAAAGAGCGTATCGCTCATGAGACGAATTGTTCGCACTATTACCAATGTAAGAAAGGTGAGAAGAGATTGACTAAATGTCTCGACGGCCATTACTTCAACTGTCTCATCCAAAATTGCGATCTACAAAGCAATACGGTGTGCGCCACATCAGGAGGTCAAACGACAATAAGTACTGGCATTTCTGATAATTTTGATGATCTTTACGATGTTGACTGTCCGCAATGCAATTGCGGAATCGTTCGTTACCCTAACAATGATTGTTCGACGTACCTCGAGTGCGAGAACGGTGTTAAAACGATGAAGCGGTGCCCAAAAGGTCTTTACTACGATCGCGTAACGAAGATATGCAATTATTTAGAGTACGTGAATTGCACCAGGCCAGCATGCGTGGAAGGAGAAAAAATGGCTCATCAATGTCAGTGCGACAGATATCTCGTTTGCGAGAACGGAGAGAGAGTAGTGGTGACGTGTCCAGTTGGAAAGCATTTTGATGCCGATCGGAAGGTCTGCGACGACCCGGATAAGGCGCACTGTGGACATACGAACAATCACTGTATTGGAAAGTGTACGTCGTCGAGTTCTACGGAAAACCTCCCTCACGAGGATTGCAGAAAGTATTGCAAATGCAGCCAAGGAGTCCCCGCGCCTGTCGATTGCCCTAAGAATCAGATCTACGACACGGATAAGGGAATTTGCCAATTCCCGGAGAACGTCAAGAGCCCGCGGTGCGATCCGTTCCCATGCGACTCGGACAGTCTGCTGCCGCATCAGTGTTACTGCGACAGGTATTTCCAGTGTACTAACAAGACGAAAATTCTTCGATGGTGCGAGGACGAGAAGCACTTTGACTATGAGAAGCAACGCTGCGTCCCCTGCAGAGATGCCCACTGCTTCGTCCACAAGGCGCCTAAATGGTTGACGGGATGCAAACAAAGCTGCTCGTTGGATAATTCCCAGAGAGCCATCGCTCACGAGAAGTGCGACAAATATTGCGCGTGCAACGATTGCAATGCACAGTCGATCAAAGACTGTCCGCCGAAACGGTTTTACAATCCGACGACTGGTACGTGCGACAGGCCTGAGAACGTGGTGGATCTCCCCTGCGAGCCTTTTCCCTGCGTACCCGGCGCGGACGGAAACATTCCGCACCAGTGCGACTGTTCTCTTTATTATAAATGCGAGAACGGGAAAATGAAGGAGAGGCGCTGCCCCGAAGGAATGAAGTTCGATTACGATAAGGCTGAGTGTGTACAGTCGGGTGCTCATTGTTATTTCAAAAATACCACCAGTACGTATGATGCGGAAGGAAAGAGACTACGCTGTGATTTCGACTGGCATGACGTACCGATCGATTCAGAATCCTTCGAAACTGCAGAAAATGTTTAAATTCTACACTTATTTGTAGCTACATGTGCCAATAGATCGTAGACGATGTCTAGTGTAGTTTGAACTATTTATTTGCCTTCTATTTAATTTCGTTTCAGTCAGATATTTGTATATAGAATATTAACCATTATACCTATGTATGATTGGAATCCGTCATATGGAATTACATGTAATTGTATGTCAACTTATAATTCGACGTATTCGATACCATGATAGATCTAACCAATCGCTGTAAGCGTAAATACCAATTAAATACTTCCTTCCCCAGTTCCTAAATGATTTTTAATCTACTTGATAACGTATCGATTGATCATGAGTATTATTCAAGTATGTCAAAGAAATTGCGAGCAATCATTATCAATTCTCGTGAACATATGTAAGAGCTTATTTAACGCATTCCCTCATTTTTCGAAAACGATATAAATTTCATTGTTGTAGATTTCTCATTGTTTTGTATTTGCATCATACTTCAGGTGAAAAGATTCCAATAAATAGGAAAGGTGCAGGGCTCAAATACGATGTTAATCTATCCAACGATCAACGTTTCAATCAAAATTCAGTATCCGGAACCGATTAGTAGTACAAGCAGATGTTACGTACACGTATACGATAAAAGTGGGAGGGCTTCTTGGTTTCTTCCACTATGTCACGCTGCCATTTCTCAAGAAACAGTGTTGTGGATTGGCGGGGCACGTGCGAAAAAGTACACGTGTGTCAATTTTATAAATTACTCGCTACATTTCATTCACCTGTTTAAGACGAAATGAAACTACCTCGTCTTTGATTTTTTGGCGTTTATTGCTTTCTTAGAGGATATTATATAACAACTGCCCATTGATCAGATAATAAATTATTGGAGTGTGAACAGTTGAGCCGTAAGAAAAAAAAGATCAGCGACAACAGGAAACGAGGCCGTGGTGGGGATGTCATTCTTTATTTCCCCCCCGTCTCTTCCTATTCGTATTATCTCGTACTATGGTCGAATCAACTGCAGTTACTTACGCGTTCATACATGTTCGGTGAAATTGTCTGACAATTAAAAAATATTCCTAATCTATATTCTATTAATAGGATTTGGTTATAATTAGATCACTCTAGCTAATACGTAGTTATTTTCGGCCGGTTAACGAATGAAATACAAGCATTCGCGTTGTGGGGGTAGACTCCGATGACAGCTCGATAATGCAGACTGTCCTTTTTAATCACAAAATTCGTAAAACATATGGATTTACGGGAATAGGTATGAAAGTATTTGTTGGTCGTCGGGAAAGGGAAAAGTTAAGTTTACCGCGCTATAGCGAATGTGTGTTCCAGCGGTGTATGCATTTCAAAATTTTGAAGGTCTACAACTTTGAAGTACCTCTTCGCATTTTGACAATTTTTGAAAACTGTTTTTTTCAAACACTTGGATAAATGTACCGCTATATGAGTAGAATATGTGAGCATATTTTCAACCCGTTTTGCAGACTTAATTTCTGCAGGCATGCTTCTTCAAATTTGTTCTTCTCGGAATCTAATGCATAGAAAATTCTGAAAACTTGGGTAAACGTACTACTACCGTTGATCATGTAGCCTCGGAGAAAAGATTTATGAAAGTGCAGCGAATTGACGCAAAGTCGTATGAATTAAAATTAAGTGATCAATATTTCAGGTATCAATCGTAACTCCAATTAATATGTATCAGCCATGATAAGAAGAATAAACGCTATGTTAATGAGGAGCTAACCAGTATCGTTAACCATCAGCGTAAAATTATTATTAAGTATACATGTGTAGAACAAACCGTATGTAAGTCTATAAATAAAAAGTAATTTTCACAACGTCACTAAACAATAAATAAGCGCAGCGGTATCTACGAATGTTATAGCAAGACTCAAATCAGATGGGAGGAAGATAAACGTTTTCATCGTTGGCTTGAAAATGGCATAGTTATGTCGTATCTCTTACTCAAATCTAAAAGAAAATCAATGTACTTCGAGCAAGTTATCAAATTCACTAACGACGTTCGACATGCTCCGAAAGTAATGATCCTTGTTGGAATAAATGCAATCAATCTGCATTGGTATCTGGAGATAAACCGAAAAAATTGATTTCACAATGGAATAGTGTTAATCATCGTTACCTATCATTATGAATCACTGATCATCACGCGCACGTATGTACGTGTACACGTAATACAGACATAGCGTACGTGTGTACAGATATAAAATACAACGAATAACAATTATTTTTATTTCTGACGAATTATCGTCGATGTTTAGTCATCGAGAGTATCTCGTAATTCGATTCTTTCGGCTCGCAACCTAAGAGCCAAGAAATTTTAAAACCGTGCGATTATTAATTCCCGATCGATAAACCGATTTGCGCATTCATAAGAAAAATGATCATGCAAAAATTAAAAATTCCGAACGATGTATAAAAAGATATAGAAAATGTCAAGAGAAGGATGGATATTGCGACATTTAAATCATAGTATAGCCGTTGTAGTTTTCGTCGATTCAATATCAGGATGACTTGGTTCACATCCTCAAAAACTTGATCGTTCATTCTTCCATACAACGTTTAAATAAATAAATGGCTGTTTAAACGAATATCATGACTATTTAATTTCCCGTGAGAATGAGTTGTCTATTGACACGTCTATATCGGCTACTACTAATTATCATCGTTTTCGATGTGTAACACTTAAACTATTAGGTGTACAAATAAGTTTCCGCGGTTTTTTATAAAAAATTAGGAATTTATTGTGAAGGAACAGTACATTACATTTTATTCAAAGTATTTTCCATCATTTGCCACTACTTTTCCCCATCTTTCTGGCAACATTCGGATACCCCGTCGAAAAAACTCTTCATCTTTTGACGCTATCCACAAATCTACCCAATTTTTGGTGTCTTCATATGATGTGAAGCGCTGCTCAGACAGACCATGTGGCATCGACCGGAACAGGTGATAATCAGAAGGGGCTAAGTCTGGTGAATACGGCGGGTGGGGTAAAACTTCCCAGTTGAGTGTTTCCAAGTATGTTTTTACCGGCGCCGCAACATGTGGACGAGCATTATCGTGTAAAAGAATAATTTTGTCGTGTCTGGAGTAGTAATGGGCGCGTTTTTCCTTAAGTGCCCGACTCAATCTCATCAATTGTGTTCGGTAGAGAGCTCCAGTAATGGTTTCGCTTGGTTTGAGCAATTCATAATACACGACACCAAGCTGATCCCACCAAATACACAGCATGAGTTTTTTTCCATGAATATTCGGCTTAGCTGTCGATGTTGATGGTTCGCCGGGCTTAACCCATGACTTTCTCTTCTTTGGATTATCGTAGTGAATCCATTTTTCGTCACCAGTGACTATACGATGCAAAAAACTCTTTTTTTTATTCCTGGCAAGCAGCATTTCACTCATGCATAATCGGCGTTCAACGTCTCTCGGCTTTAGTTCATATGGAACCCAATTTCCTTGTTTTTGAATCATTCCCAACGATTTTAAACGATGTGAAATTGCTTGTTGAGTCACTTGTAATGTAAGTGCAAGTTTTTTTTGCGTTTGGGACGAATCTTCCTCCAATAATACTTCTAATTCCATGTCTTCGTACACTTTCGGCCTTCCACTGCGTTCTTTGTCCTTCACGTCAAACTCACCGTTCTTAAACTTTTGAAACCATTCCTGACAACTTCTCTCACTTAAAGCAGCTTCACCATATGCTTCTAGAAGCAATCGATGCGCCTCAGCTGCAGATTTTTTCAAATTAAAGAAGTAAATCAAAAGTTCCCGCAAATGATGCTTATTCGGCACAAAACTTGACATTTTTGCACGAAAAAAATTACGTGATGCTGATACGGAATCACTAGTACTTTAAGGTTATGGTGTTGCCGGATGACGAAACTTGGGATATTACGTTTTACATCTGACAATTTCTCCATAACCTTCTGGTGGGGCGGGCCATCTTTTGACAAACCGCGGAAACATATTTGTACACCTAATAACAACATAGTTTAGTAGATGTAAGTATGATAGCACTAAATTTGATAAAATTCCTAAGTGTCTTTGTCTCGGATTTGTTTGCACTCGTAAATAAATCTTTCTGTAAACAGATTGTAACGCGCGTCATCTGATCATGAAAGAACCTGGGTAGAATTTGGTAAAAGAAAGTTCGCTGGAATGTCCGCTGAGAAACGATCGATATTTTCGCTGCTAACTTATTACGTTATAAATCCCACATTTACAAACACAGGTTCAAAGTATAAAAATACAAGCAAGATACGGCAATCTGACGATCTGAATCGATGATGTATGATAAGTCATTCTATAAAAGAATGGTCAAACATTTTGTACGTATCAGTGCCTTTCGAGCAAAGCATAACGTGATCCGGATTGTTTTCAAATTCTCCGTAATGAGAAGTGAGTATCGACGGAACGAATCAAAGGACATCGAATTCCCGTTGAAACAACCCTTTACTTCCTAATTAAAACATCCATAACTAATTTCCGTCAGCATTTATTACAAGTGCTTTGCCCCTCACTTACGACGGATTGGGATATTACGTATTGTTTCCTATATCTATACATATGCACGCATCTGCAAACTCAAATTCCTATTCACATCGTAATTTAAACCTACTGACGTAATATCAGTCTCATATTGTTTTTATTTGGCAACGAACTAAGATATTAACTATTTTGTTTAAAGTTAATTGATAAGAGTCAATCGAATCGATCGATTTTTTGTTCCAGAATTATTCGTATCAGCGGTTGCCTTTTTGGCAGTGATCGCCAGAGTGGTTTCACTCGACGAAAAAATCGACGCGGTAGTCGGATGCCCCTCGGGCCGATATTTGCCACACGAATGCGTTTGTTCACGATACTACGAATGCATCGATGGGCTCATGATCGAAAGGATTTGTCCAACTGGTCAGGAGTTCGACAAGAACCGAAGGGTATGCGTACCAGCTAGGGACGCGGTTTGCAACCAGCCGGAGGATGAAGTTTACTGTCCCAGGGATGGCGACGCGCTCATTCCTGATAAGAAAAACTGCAGCGTATATTACGAATGCAAAGATGGAGAAAAAACGGAAAAAGTATGCAACGACGGATTATCGTTCGACGAGGAACTGGGTATATGCAGTTGGCCACCGGCCATCGACTGTCAAGATAGAACACGGATACACCTGATATCATCTTCCTCGTTAACCAAAGAGGAGAGTAAAAAGGGACTCGAATGTCCACCGAAGGGACACGTGCGCTTGCCACACGAATGTTCCTCGACGATTTATTACGAATGTAACAACGGAGCGATGATCGTTAAGGAATGCCCAGATGAGTTAATATACGATCACGTGAAGGAAGCTTGCGATTACCCGCACGCATCTATCTCCCAGGATCTATGGTTGGCGCCGAGATATTCTTGTCCAACGAAATGTTCTCCACACGGTAAAGAGCGTATCGCTCACGAGACGAATTGTTCGCACTATTACCAATGTAAGAAAGGTGAGATGAAACTGAGTAAGTGTCTCGAGGGTCATCTTTTCAACTGTATTATCCAAAATTGTGATCTACCCAGCAATACCGAGTGCACCACGATCATCACGACACCAACGACGACACCAACGACGACAACACCTGACGATTCTGGCGATCCTGATTGTTCGAAATGCGATTGCGGAATTGTTCGTTACCCTCACAGTGATTGTTCGATGTACTACGAGTGCGAGAACGGTTCTAAAAAGGTGAAGCAATGCCCGAATGGTCTTTACTATGATCGCGTAACGAAGATTTGCAATTATTTGGAAAATGTGAATTGCACGAGGCCGTCGTGCGTGGAAGGTGAAAAAATGCCTCATCAATGTCAGTGCGACAGATATCTCGTTTGCGAGAACGGAGAGAGAGTAGTGGTGACGTGTCCACCTGGAAAGCATTTTGACGC
>SHCU01000016.1:342296-364198 GCA_004307685.1 Ceratina australensis
CATGTTCATACATTTTCGATGGAATTGTCTGACAATTAAAAAATATTACTAATCTATATTCTATTAATATGATCTCGTTCCAATTAAGAACACTGGCAGCTAATACACAGTTATTTTCGGCCGGTTAAATACAAGCATTCGTGTCAATATGTTCAGCTAAAATAATACAAGATATGCAGATAGATTTTCTAGACAAGCGACCTTATCTTTATAAGTGATATAATATTTGTAGAACTGTCAAATTAAAAATCATCGCGTACCGAATAGTTTCAGTGAATTTTAATGCGAATTTTATTTCTGCAAAACCCTATTCGAATAGTCGATAAATAGAATCGCGATACTGACAAATGCAATGGGACTGAATTTGTCGATCGTGCTGCCTCGGAGAAAAGATTTACGAAAGAGCAACGAATTGGCGTAAAATCGTGCGAATACAAATTGGATAATCAATATTTCAGCTATCAATCGTAACTCCAATAGAGCATATGTTAGCCATGATAAGAAGAACAAACACTATGTTAATCAGGTGATAACCAGTATAAAAAGCCGTATGCACGAATCAAATTCGTCTTCTATATTATCGAAGAGACACCACCGTCTTCAGAAATAATCTGATTCCCGTGTTAAATTTCATTCACAATGAAGGGTAAGTGATTTCATTATCGTTAACGTGCTATTACCTTCGAAATAGACATTAGTCATCTAATATAATAATAATAATCTCACACATTTTTTGATAAATGAAATTAAAATTTTTCCGCGATCTTCTGTTAACGTAATATTTATGAACTATTGTAAAAATCGTAATGATTAGTCGTTGTTTTTATATAAGCGCTCGTACGGGCTTAATTGCAAAAGCTATAAAACTGTCGCATGATCCGTTCAAAATTTGTAATTCATTTCATTTTGCGAATAATTCTTGTGATCGAGAAACAAATCAGGAATTAAGTTCAAGGTAAAAGTAGGTAAAGAGGTCGTAGTGGTTCATTTAATAGAGAGAATTCGAATAATTCCGTAGGTTTTTATCTGCTGATCGTTGCCGCGATGCTGGCACAAGCTAACGCCGACGAAGAGCAGGATCTACAGATCGATTGCATAGACTATTATCCAGATTGCCCGCAAGAAGAGAACGAGACATCGATCGCGCTTCATCTGCCTTACCCTGGAGATTGTCATAAATTTTATAAATGCCAGCACGGCGGCGCGTGTATATTCCCTTGCCCATGGTACGCTAACGGCAGGAAACAGTTGGTCTTCGATCCGAAGCTTCAAATCTGCGATTTTCACTTCAACGTGAAATTGCCAAATTGCACGGCCGATGTGACGCCCACGCCGACACCGTCCGTGACTTCAAGCCCGTCTACCTCTACGACTTCTCAGACAACGAAACATTGGGAAACGGAATCACCGTTGACTACAGAGCCGACCACGGTAGAATCTACGCTTACGCCTCTGCCGGCATCTTGCCAGTCCAGCTACGCGTGCCCGTCTACCGGTTTCATACGCGTCAAGCACGAAACCGATTGCAAATACTATTACAATTGCATAAATGGGATTAAGAAACTGGCCAAGTGCACGAACGACTTGGTTTTCAATTGTAACAAGCAGATCTGCGACTATCCGAAGAATTATAGTTGTAAAACCATCCGCCCCGTCGAGTCACAATAGAACAAGAGGCGCGATCTCACTTGTTAACTCTAAACCGAACAAAAGCCTCGCTGGTTTCTCCGAAACTCATATTTCTTCCAATTGTCATAATTTAATCCCTTAAATTATTTTCTCGCTATTCGATTGACAAGCTGTTAGAACGCACGCTTCGACGAACCAATAAAACATTTCAAATGTGCATTACGCATTTGGATCCAATTAGAATTTGTATTATTACTTCCGTCCGATGATAATAGTAGCGAAAGTTGATAAATAGAGAACGCGATATTTATTATGAAAAATGTTAGATTAAATTAAACGATAAATTAAAAATATTACTTCTAATTTTTATTTGGAGTGTTCAGATAATTTGACGTTTCCAATTTCTCGATGTGGTCATTCTGTTGCACTTAAATTTTTTCGCAGCTAACGTGACCGCACTTTTCTGCGACTCGTCATTTTTCTTTCGATGCATCGAGAACTGGACGACTCGATCTTTGCTTCGAAAACTCTCTTTGTTTCATCTTAATTTTACGCTGGGTTGATATTCAACTGAAATAAAACAATTGATCTCGATCAGCGGATGAATTTCGTTATATAATTAGATTAATCTAAAAATTGGAAGATACGTACAAATAATGCTAAAAAATGCTAAAAGAAATAATATGTAAAAAACATGTAAAAATGACAGGTTTCATGAAATAGAACATGCATAAAATTTGGTTTCTATATTAATTTTATAACCGTGTTGAAACATGATATTTTGTATATACTCTTAAAATATAATATTATTTAATACCATCGTTCTATAAATATTTCCAAAATATTTGTAAAATAAAGCTAAAAGTTTGTTTAAATGTAACGTTTGCAATGATGTTGCAGACAGCAGTGAAACATTGTCACGTTATTGAATAACAGTGTAACAATGATTCTCTGCTTACTGGGATTAATTTTGATTGAAGACTTTGTAAGCTTACGCTACAACCTAACGTAGGTGCATTCGCCAATAATTTTCGTTTAAATATTCACTTGTTTCCATTATTATGAGAGAGAGAGAGGTAGCATTTAGTAAAAACCAGTGACATATTTCATTGGACATGTTCCATGTCGACGTATACACATGTATATTACGCGTGATAAAGAAAGCAAACGGTTCGTTAATGAGGTGTCAACGATACATGTAGAGGAAACAGATGTTATTAACGACTGATCGATCGATCTATAGATCGTTTCAGTGAAACAGGCTTGGATCGTAAAGAGCAGTAAAATAAGAGTCAAATATACGTATCATGTGAAACGTTATTTATTCTTGATTACAACGTCCTGACTCGCAAATTTTACCAAACAGTCGTCGCATCATCGTCGACGTTTCTATGTGTATAGCTCGAAGAGGCACTCTGTTGTCTATTCGAAACTGAAGTTAACTTCTTAAAACGATCGCCCTTACAATTAACATGTTCACCGTGTTAATAAGCAATTGACGACAAATGAGATACGCGAAACGTGTACAGAATAACAAATTACAAAGCACAAACCTCTTATCTTCTTCCTTATATAACATATCGCCGTAAATAGTTTTCGATAATTGTTTAACAGATACATGGCCGGTCGTTGATACGCGAAGCGTCCTGTTTCCCGTTGTAATTCTCCGGCTCGAAAAAGAACCGACTCTCCTCCTGTTCCCGCTTCCCGAATCTCGTTTGGGGCATCCGCGAATTATCGTGAATCGTCCTCATCGTGTTCCACGCGTGACTAAAGTCCAAACCGTTTCCTCGTTTCCCATACCTGTCCAACCAATTTTGTTGTTTTAAATATTTCTTATACTGGTCGCACGATGAACCTTACGTTTCATCGATGTCATTAAAAGTGCGACAACGATAATTGATTCTAGCGCGCATAGCCGATATTCGATGTACGATTAAACGGTATGTTACCTCAATTTGCCATTGACCGAGTAGATATCGCTGAGGTGGTCGACATACTTTCTCAGATCCTCGGGGGTTGCAATTATTTCCGGCCGAGTTGGTCTGGCCATCGGTTCCGGTTCCCCGTGAACGATGACGTCTCCGAAAATGATTAGAACGAGGAATAAGCTAACGATATTCCAACACGATTGCATTCTTGTTATCCTTGTTTGCTGAAAGAAACGATATCAAATCCAGTTAAGACAGCGACAGAGCGCAGAATCGTATTTGAAAATGTTTCATCTAAATGTTGGACCATTTATGCATTACCCAGCATTAAAGCAATGTTAAATAAAGGAAGTGTTCTCTCTTGTGTTAATTGTTTACGAATTGATTTTTGAGTGGGAGTATAGATATATATACAAAAATTAATGATAAACTTTTATAAACTTTCCTTGTCATTACTTAGGAAATCTTGTTTATGAATCTCAAACTATACAGGGTAAAATCAACCCCAGACCGGACCCTATGAGATCATGCTTTTGAGAAGGAATTCAATGGATATACAATCGCGTATTTTTAATGAAATAAGTAAAAAAAATTGTGATTTGAGATAATCGTCCGAATGTTCCCATGTCCTGGTGACTCCGTAAATTTTGTAATCCACTGACGACATGTACAAAGCTAATTTCATTATCTGTCAGACAGTTCCATTTCCTTCACGTAGGATACTGTCTTTTATTTAATCACTTCTCAACGTGTAATGGATGATGCTTTCGTTGCTACGGTTTCACGGATAATTATATTGAATTTAATGTGGTGTTTAAATATTGCGCGCGTAATACGTGCAAAAATCGCTGCGTATGAACGCTAAAACAAAAGCGACCCGAGGCGAGCGCGTCGCGACACGTTTGGCACAGACAGAGTGACGCTTCGGCTGGCGATAGTGACGCGCAATTGGCGATACAGCAGAGTTTTTTACTTAATTATAATTCATTCCCTGTTCCACATTCCTTTCAAATTAAACTATTTTATCATTTGAGAATCTTTCGATTCATTTTTCCTACATTTAATGTACATTGAAATCGTAACGAAGAATGCTAAAAATAAATGAGAAGAGTGAAACATTAGTTCCATAAAGAACTGTTTGACCTATCTTCAGGAGAACTTCAATCAAAGGACTAGCTTGAATATTAGTGAAAATAAAATGGTAACGTAGAATATGAGAACAGTTTATGAGAATTTCGAGAAACGTGTAAATAGAGATTGGGCCAAAAGCTCAGTTAACAGTTGTTGGATAGACAAGTATAGGTTTATCGGTGATGAAAATTTTACTGCAGGGCGTAATCGTCTCGATCTGCCTCTATCTCTCAACGCGTTTGATCTCAAATCTCGGATTTGATAATAGCTACATGTTTCACGTTTTGTACAAACATCATATTTCTGTACATTCATAAAGTCCGCGGTCTACTTATTACAATTGTCAGAAGAATCTCGATTGACAATTAAAATCCGAATCATTCGCGTAACGTTTGTTAATACTATTTCGGTAGGACTATTCGAATAGTTCAAAGTTCAAATCAGTTTTACGGGGAATGAACACCATAAACCGTCGCACTGTTTTCGGAGTTTTCACGCACGACGTTTCACGTCGTTTAATAATATCTAGTCCCGAAGGAAATGAAAGTAGTAGTTACGCGATGTTTATGAGTCGTTAATAATAAATGACAATAGATGAGGCTGGCCGGCGGGGCTGGCTTAACTCGTACCACCGCGACGCGACAGATCGGTTCTTTGCTCCCGTTTTACGAGGGTCCGTGCGCTAAAAGAATTCACGTCGTTACGTGTAAACTGTTACGTAGGTATATTGTATCCTCGCAAGCTTGATAATCCGGCGACAAAGCTGCGAGCACACCAATATGCCAAAGGCAACGGCACTCTATCCGTCTGCTCCATATTACGCTCTTTCGCGAGTCAACACTTTCCCTCGGAATTTCTTCGCAACTTCCAATCCAAATTAATCCAGCCGATTGTAATGAATCTTTACACTCTACATCGCTTAATGCGGAATATTACATACTCATTTACGTGCACCAAAATTCATCGATTCATCTTTTGCAACCATCCTATGCGTTATATATAAATTGTAGCGGAACTCGATTATTAAATTTTTAATTACTTGTCTGATGAAGCGAGAACAATCAGGACTACCCATTACTATTACTCGCGACGATTTTAAACTCTGGTTGGCATACAAATTAATTTGACAGGAATCTATTTGCATAAATGTGATCGAGAAAATCGAGTCGGCGATGATAAAAATCGCGCGACTCGGCGGACAGTAATTCTCACTGAATATGTAAAACCGATTGCCGCGTCGCGCAACAGATTGTCACGTAGAAATATGTCGAGCACGTAACAAGAAACTTTCACACTCGATGACTGCGAGTCATTTAATTTCGAGGAACGAACGAAGGGCTAACTTACGCGATAAATATGTTCACGAAACTTTTCTTCGAATTAACCAGATGAATCGATAGAAACCTCAGTTAAACGACGTCTTAACATCTTCCCTGTAACCTCCGGGATGATTAATTTTCACTTTCCTAATGTCTTTTAAACCGATGGTCTCCGAGGGAAGAATGGAAAACGGTTTGATCGTAGAATCGTTCGCTTACCGATCAGTCGAAAGAACCGTGGCTCCGATGAGGAGAGGACCTGGTCTTAACCGACGCGATGCGACGCGATGCGACGCGACGGGATGAGAGAAATTCTGTATCCTGATGAGCGATTCAGGAGATGAAATCGAATCGGGCGCTCGCGTCACGGACCGGGAGTATATATACCTACCTGGGAACGCACCCTCTCACGCACCCCCTCGGTACTCTCGTCGGGAAACCGCGTATCGCGCAGCCAGTCCACCGGATTCAACCCCCCACCAGTACCCTACTCCCGTCTCGATGCTTTTCCTGCGACCCGTCCGCTATGCACTCGTACGATTTTAAACGTCTCAGGAAATCGAACTGAAGGTACTCATTATTATTGAATCCGACCAATCGAGAAACATTTTGATTCTTCATTATTTTATGTCGCAAAAAATACACGTAATATGCACGCATAATGAACGGTTAACACATCTTTTCTATTTCGTTTTTACCCAATTTTTAATATGTAGATCTTAGTCGATTCTTGAATTATTTCATTCGATCATTCTATTCAATTATTTGTAGTATTATATTTAACCCTTTTAGTGCCGGGCTAAATAGAGGTGCCTATGCGAGAAAAACCAGCCGAATTTTACAGTTTTACAAGGATTCGTGAAAATGTTTATAAAAACCAAACGAGGAACAATATTTACATGATTCAAAAAACCATATATTGTGGATGAAATACAGAACAAAATAATGACACTAGTTTTTTTTGTATTCAATTAAAATTTTAGAAAAAACAAAAGTATAAATGTTTATAAATAAAGTAAAAGTTGAGTTCTCTTATACAAAACATATTTGCATATACAAACAGTCATCTTTCCATCATAATTTTATATGGGCCAATTATTATGAAGTATATACTTTGCATTTCCAATGCATTTTGTAACAAGATAAACAAAACTACATAAGAAAAATAAAACATAACTCGAAGGTACATGGTAGGCGCCGGGCGGATTATCTCTTTCGACAATGTAATTTAATTTAATTATTTTAATTTAATTTTATTTTAATTCTCTCGTAATGAAATTAGATAATTTATAACGTATTCTAAATTTATCTTGAGGTAGAGTTCTCCCGCAATGCAAATAGTAAAACGCTACAAGGCGCGGGCCGATATATCGGCTCTGGCACTTCTCGCCAGTACAACAAGAGCCGATATATCGGCCTCCGGCACTCAAAGGGTTAAAACTGTCTAATTTAGATGATTTAGTTTCTTCTTAGGTTTTTAATGAAAATAAAATTTTAAGTGATGAGATTTAGTAACGATACGCATTTTAACTTGTTAAGTATCATGCTATGCATTCTATCTAATTTATATTTTATGTTTTTTACTTATATAATTTTGCTTTAAATATATAAAATACGCGATTTATCGATTATAAAATCAATACAATTTTTGAATTATATATAATATGATATTTATTTTGATAATCTATCTACATGGACGATCGCTAATAATTTTACTATTAACACGATTATCTAAAATAAAACTATTAATAACGCTTAAGCTCGAACATGTTAGAAATTAAATAATGTAACACCGATAGGACTTTGCAATTATTATATATAGATATATTACTATATATAGGTATTTGATTGTTAAGGTTTAATCAGGCTTCCCTTTCTTTCAACTTTTGGAATCAATGAGGATGAATCGACGAGACCTATAGGCCGTCTTTAATATACTTCTTTTAATTACGTATCGCTAACACATAGTTAGCAAACTCATCTCGATGAGTTTGTTATGGGTATCACGATCTCGTTGATTCGACGCGTGAAAGATATCAAATAATACTTGGTAAACTTTCCCCAGGCTTTGATACGAATTATATCACTATATTGAAAATAATAATTTCAACGTGGAAAATAATTAATAACATGTAGCGAGAACATAGCGCGAGTCGTAAGCTTTACCATTTTCAACTATTCATTCGAGGCAGAGAGAAATATGTTTGAAACAGTTTATAACGTTTCTCATCGATCTTAATTTTAATTTGTGTGAAAGGAGCGAGGCGAACCGAAGGTTTTGGCGTTAAAAGTCAAATACAAAATTGATCGTACTATATAATAATCTGATGATAATCATCTAAGAGGAGTGTCGGATAAATTGTATTAATTATTTATCGAACTTCGTATTACAAGAGGGCACGTCGAACGGTTACGCGATCTTTATGAAAGGAGTGGATTCGAGTTAAAAAGGATATCTTCAATTGCCCGCGAAGCGGGAGCAATATCTTCCCTTTACATCCCACAGATTCTATGCTGTTTGCAGAAACGTTTCATAAAGTCGACACGGTAAACCCGCGTTTCAAGCCAATTTGATTGCACTTCCGCGAGATTTTATTACTCGCAACCGAGAAGAAGACTGCTCGGGAAGGACATCCATCGTAAACTAATTTATGGTTATATTTTATAAACGGCTCCGTTTCGAAACGCCTACTAAATAGAATAATTGAAAAGTACTGTTATACCTAAAATTGCCCATTCTCAGAATTCGACTCTGGCTCGATTATTCGAGTAAATTATTTCCAAGTATTTGATCGTTAACGAGATCTTATGAATCGACGAACAACATACGGATAGACGGGAATTTACAGAATACATTTTACATCATTCTCATTCGTTTTACTTTTTTTCAAATGCGTAACGTTCAACACCAGCAAGTTGTAATATTTATTATGTAATCGTTTGCTCTATTGTGCATTTTTAATGCACGTATTTTCTGCATATTCTTTCGCGTAGAACTAGTCAATATAAACGGGATATCTCAATTGTCAGGACATTTTTATAAAACCTCGCTTTTTATAAACGCCATGTCTAAATATCACGCGCCAATTACCGTTGAACATTTAGCTACTGCAGATTTACGAGAAATGTTTTAAATAGTTAAAATCTTTTATTTACTTTAGTGCTTACAGTACAGCACATAAATTATTATAAAAAATTATCACTACAAAATAAATGAAATCGTAATTATGTTACTATGTTAAATAATTATTATTATACTGACCAATTCGGTAATAAAAGGAACTAAATTAGATCTGTCTCCGGAGCAATCAACACACCGCAGTAATATCCGTATTTAACGGCGTAAAAAAAATTCGATGTAGGATTTACAAATTGTCGTGATAATGAGGGACTTTATCGGAGATTAAATACGGAAATGTAAAACACAAGGGAAAGTCCATCCTTCGATTGCGCTTGTATTTAACAGCGTTGGTAGTGGGACGATAAAAATCGTAGGAGATTCCACATCAAGCTCGTTGCATTTTCTTCGAAAATGAACGTAAACACGTATGCATCGCCTACCTTGCCGGTGCCCAACACCGATTAACGTGTACGTGTGGCCGATATTCAATGTATTAACGATACAAAAAATAAATCTTCCCCCGTTTCAGTTCAACTTTGACTGCGCTCGTATGTCACATATGTCAAATACAAATCCGGCAGACAATAAAAATATGAATTGAAAATAAATCGAGACGAAAGAGTTGTTGCCCGAGTTTACTTAGGTTATCAGGGATTCTCCGGTTAGCTGTTAGATGTGAACGATCCAGGGTGGTCTACCCCTTTTGCCACATCCGAGTTAACCAGGAAAAGGTTGTAAAGGATTTCTCAGGTAGCGTGGTGCCCTTCGTCGATACGTCTCGAGCGGCAAAGACGTATCGGTTCGCGAGATACATCTGTTGTTTAAGCTAACGAGAAAGATTAGGATCTTGGGATGAATTTAAGCTAGCAAGAGCAATTGTTACGCAAGACAATTTGTTAGAAATTGATTCAATTTGAAGAAATTGTTACTTAATGGCAATTTAATAGATAAGAGCCTATGGTTATGGTTATGGTTTATCTTTCTACAAAATATATTTCAAAGTTCTACTCGATGAAAGGGACGCGTCTCTATTAAAAAGTTGTTGCCTGGGCGACAAGCTGTAATGGTTCGAATGGCAACCGTAACGCGTAGGTGATGCTTTATGATGTTTCTAAATGAAGTTTGTAACAGTTTTTCGAAAACCTTTTTTAGAAGCTATTACTGTCAGTTGATATTTTACCGCTGGACAAATGTTCGCTGGATGCAAAATGTAAAATGCATCAGATAGTTTTGCACTTACTCGCATAATCATGCAAGCTTCGTTTTATCATTCTATTTATAATCGAAAATTCCACAGGGCTGTTCTCGATTGAGACACGGGTAACATATACGTTTCGAGAATAAGAAAGAGATACAGGGAGGAAGCTTGTTACGTCTTACCACTGAACATTAGATAACAGACCTTTCTATCGTTACCAATTACTATTTTTATATTGTCTTCTTAAAGAAGAACGTTCCTTCCGCGCGATTGTTTAAAAATGATGCAACGATACCTAAACTACTTTTCTAAGAGTAAGCTGAACGTTTGTTGATTTTACTCGAGTAGTCGTAGATAACTGTTCCCTCGGTCACTCGAATGGGGACATATGTTCGTATTTTGCGATTTCAGATTTTGCGCGTCGAGTACTCGACGAGTCGCAGTGTCTCTCAACAGGTTGTCGTGCCGGCGAGTCGCAACACTTTTCATATATAATTTGACGTCGGATTTTAGAAAATGATAAATAATAATAATAAATTTGAATCGAATGATATTAAATGGTACAGGTGTGAATAGAGAACGATCACGCTTTTAATCAAATAACAGAAGATATAAACAAATCCTACTCCAAATATATGCTCGCGTCTTCTTCTCATACATTTCATAAAGAAATTACTTTCACAAGTCTCTTGTGCGTAATTATAAACGTTTCGTCGTATTAAAATTAGAAAATATTCAAAATGAGGTAATCAGAGAAACACTGGAAAGAACACGTACAAATACTACAAATACTAAACTCACGTTCATTCGTTATCTTTTAGTTAATTCCTTTATTTTACATTTGTTTGCACGCGTTATCTCTTATTTCCTCCCCTTTTTCTATTGATTTTCACTTTTGCGTAATACGGAATAAGGTGAACAAATGTTGAACAACCAACTCGTACGCATTCACGTATGTACCCACGTGTACGTGTACATATGCAAATGAAACACACCGAAAAGGAGAATTTCATTCATTTCTCTCGATTGTAAAATGTTTAAGACTACGTTTACTACCGATAATAGTATCTCAGCGTGAGATCTGCCGTTCTTTCAACGATCAATTAATTGATACTCGAGTGATTAATATAAATTATTTCAATCCTAATGGAACCGGAACATGATTCAACTGTGAATCGAAGGTTGCGCGTTATCTTCCTCATATTAAATTTCACAGGTCCTGTTATCTTCTCTCCGGAATTGCACGACATTCCATTGATTCGATAAATTTATATTCCAGCGTTTTACATTTCATCGTAAATCACCTCTTGTACTTCCGGCATCATAGTACAATAATTAGCGAGCAAATGCATTTATTGCTTATTGTTAGACCGAAATATGCAAAACGCTCGCAAAGATTGAAAGTATTACTTTCAATTTCCATGCGACAACTGCTGATAACGTGTTAACTCTGATTAAACGTATATAATGTCTCTTACAAACAAATAGAATAATTGAAAAGCGATTTTGATAAAAAGACAATAAATTTCAAACGTTTTATCGCGAATTAAATTCATCAGTTACTATAGTTATTGGTACGTAGTATTAATCTTGTTCTGTATTTTTTTGTATTATTGCTATGTAGTATATTATTAGGTGTACAAATAAATTTCCGCGGTTTTTTATAAAAAATTAGGAATTTATTGTGAAGGAACAGTACATTACATTTTATTCAAAGTATTTTCCATCATTTGCCACTACTTTTCCCCATCTTTCTGGCAACATTCGGATACCCCGTCGAAAAAACTCTTCATCTTTTGACGCTATCCACAAATCTACCCAATTTTTGGTGTCTTCATATGATGTGAAGCGCTGCTCAGACAGACCATGTGGCATCGACCGGAACAGGTGATAATCAGAAGGGGCTAAGTCTGGTGAATACGGCGGGTGGGGTAAAACTTCCCAGTTGAGTGTTTCCAAGTATGTTTTTACCGGCGCCGCAACATGTGGACGAGCATTATCGTGTAAAAGAATAATTTTGTCGTATCTGGAGTAGTAATGGGCGCGTTTTTCCTTAAGTGCCCGACTCAATCTCATCAATTGTGTTCGGTAGAGAGCTCCAGTAATGGTTTCGCTTGGTTTGAGCAATTCATAATACACGACACCAAGCTGATGCCACCAAATACACAGCATGAGTTTTTTTCCATGAATATTCGGCTTAGCTGTCGATGTTGATGGTTCGCCGGGCTTAACCCGTGACTTTCTCTTCTTTGGATTATCGTAGTGAATCCATTTTTCGTCACCAGTGACTATACGATGCAAAAAACTCTTTTTTTTATTCCTGGCAAGCAGCATTTTATTCCTGGCGTTCAACGTCTCTCGGCTTTAGTTCATATGGAACCCAATTTCCTTGTTTTTGAATCATGTGAAACGATGTGAAATTGCTTGTTGAGTCACTTGTAATGTAAGTGCAAGTTTTTTTTGCGTTTGGGACGAATCTTCCTCCAATAATACTTCTAATTCCATGTCTTCTTACACTTTCGGTCTTCCACTGCGTTCTTTGTCCTTCACGTCAAACTCGCTGTTCTTAAACTTTCGAAACCATTCCTGACAACTTCTCTCACTTAAAGCAGCTTCACCATATGCTTCTAGAAGCAATCGATGCACCTCAGCTGCAGATTTTTTCAAATTAAAGAAGTAAATCAAAAGTTCCCGCAAATGATGCTTATTCGGCACAAAACTTGACATTTTTGCACGAAAAAAATTACGTGGTGCTGATACGGAATCACTAGTACTTTAAGGTTATAGTGTTGCCGGATGACGAAACTTGGGATATTACGTTTTACATCTGACAATTTCTCCATAATCTTCTGGTGGGGCCATCTTTTGACAAACCGCGGAAACTTATTTGTACACCTAATATTTTGACGGTAGTATTATTTTTGTTCGCCTGTAGCGCATTCTATTATTCGGCTTAAAAGATCCACGATCTAGTAGCAACAAAATCCAGAAAAGCTTAGGTTTACAATTGAATGTAAGGAATTTCGGAAAATTCCATGAGTAAGGAGAGAGACAGCCGTGTCTCTCGAGTATGCCTCTTGAAGAGGAAGATAAGCTAGACAAGGAACCATAAAAAAAGGTTCTGCAGGCCACGCTGGCGAGAGGGGGTCCTAGGACCAAGTGTGACCTAAGAGTCACTCTGTGCTGAGATCGCTTGCTCGAGGGACGTGTTTCGACTCGCAGTAATAGACGAGTACCACAGAGAATATCTTATAGTCTTTCTTTTACGCCCACACGGTCGTACCGATTCCCAAACAGTACGCGACAATTGCTATCGTTACGTATCGATTCGGTGAATAAACGTTTACGTGTTATTTTCTGTTGGGTTTTATGGGGTATTAGCAGTGATTACTCGGTACAAATAATATGTTGAAAAATCAAACTTTATTAGAAGACGCGGATGGAAGACCTTTTCACCTCGACGCTACGGACGAGACTAAACTAAAAAGTAAACGGAAATCCTTAACTCTTGCAGTTACAATGCAAGACTTACAATGCAACTGCCTGGGCCTGCAAAGCATTTATTGCACCCAGATGTTAAGGTCCGCGATGGGACTTGAGGCCCGTCGGTTAAACTTAAACAAGGGATAAACCCTTACTTCAGGGAATAATTGATTTATTTTAGTCCGTAGATTTATTTTTGCTTATTTTATCTTCATAAAATTCAACATTTTCTATCCAAATCTGCTTACATGAAATTTGCGAAGGGCAACAGGTGAGCTCGCTAGACAAAGGAAGCGAGCCGGGAGGCGAGAAAATGTTGGCTGAAGTTAGGGAAACGGGAAAAGGAACGAAAGGATAATGGGAAGGAAGAGGGTACATTTCCCTCGGCCATAGAACGGTAGCGGCGAGGTGGGGAACGATCGGCAGAGGCTAGAAGAGCGGGAACGAACGGGCCCTCGGGAAGAGAAGGCAGGAAGGCGATCGTCGGTTGGTTAAACGAGGATGATCGCCCGTTGCCAGAAGGAGAGAGCCAACGGAGGAGAACGGTCATTGCCACCACCTCACCTCGAGCCGGTGCTAGAGTCCTCGGTACGAGGTGTACCCTCGACCCTGCCACGATCTACCGCGCGGAATTGTCCCGTAGTTTAGCCTGCGGGCCTCCTCGCTCCGTCATGGTGGGGCCTTTGGCAACGGCGGCTCTTCGCGCTGGGATTCGTGCCACGCGAAGCGCCGCCGCCGCTGAGAACACCTGGATCGATGATCCAGGAGTCGTGAAGCAAGGATCAGAAACCAGTTCGATCGGTGCCTGGCTCCGGCGAGCAGGTCGAATCCGTCCGTACGAAGTTGTCACGTTTCGACTCTATCGCGACTCGCCCGAAGGACACCTCGAATATCAATGAGACTCGGCGTTACGCGCGGAAAGTTCAACGGGGATCGATTAACATCGCCTGTTTCCTGGTTCGGTGGGTAAACGAGACCGCCAGGGTATCTGTTTTTCGGAGCACCGAGAATTACGAGTTTATCGGTGGGATGATGCGTCTCGGTGTCTGACAACGGAGTACTTTTCATCGTCACAGCTCACCGGTATCAGCAAAAGTAAGCGTTGCCAGATAATATTTTTTACTATTTAATACACCTTGTATCTTTCGTTAAACTCCTCTCACCGAGTAAATTCCGTTGAAGAATGCAACAGATTTAGACGCGTTAATTAGGCATCGAATTATCTTTCTTACAAGTTGGAACTGAAATTAGGAAAGTAACGTGCAACCGAAACGAATAGGCTCGATATATATAACATTAGTACTTGTACATGTCTCCATAATTAACGCTAATTAAGCGAATAATATTCTACGCGTATAACGTTTCAAATGAATTTCGGAACAGACCGCCACAGATTTACCGAAGCAAACCGTATGTCGTTCACGAATAGCGGTACCGCTCGTTCCTTTTAAACAGAATTCAAACTTTCACAAACGCTTCGGATCTTGGTATGAGTGTCGTTCCCTCGATGATATCGGCCAGTTTCGTATGCGTTCCGCGACTCAATCGGAATAACAAGAAACTCCGGCCAACTTGTTTTCTCTTGACAGTGTACTAATTGTAATCGCGCGATTAACATTACCATTGTCCGCTTGGCATCAAGTACAATTTTAGTACTCGCACCCATTCGCTAATAGCTAACTCTTTAAACGAGACGTTCAATTGTATTAAAATGATATAATGATTCGATCGTTTTTAATTGTCGGCGGGGACCGTGAGATGAGGTGATCCCAACACGTTTACCGTAAACGCTATTCGGTATGATCGATGAATATACCTTAACGCGACGAAAATTTCGTAATTTCACTTGTTTAGAACGAGGCCTACTTGACACGGTGTTACACTCTTTTTCACTTGAACTTTGGGCAACTATTTCCACCGAATCGAGCAACCCAGATGCGCGACTCGTATTAGATACGTGCGTACAAACGAAAGTGGCCTGTACCGTTACAACATACGCGCAGCGCGTTACAAGAAAACTTTTTTACATACAAGAGCGCACATGTCCACCCGTTCTTTTCGCGTTGCCCGATTTTCTACCTGGATGTTCAACACGAGAGGAATTCTCGAACGATACAGCCGGGAATGCATTCGATCGATCGTATCAATTGATCACAAATTAATCAAACATGCGTTTCAAACGAATGTCATACGTTGACTGCCAATTAATGAAATTGTGATCGCATCGTAACGCTCGCGTCGAAGTGGACAAACATTTTTAATAATTCGGCTAATTGAGATTACAGAAGCAGAAATCATTTCAATTTCCGACGTACATTTTTTATTTCAAATAATGCAAGTGTTTTATGTTACTCTTTTATCAATTTCAATAAGAATTCTGTGGAGGTACAGGGGTAAAACGAAATTGCTCGTAGACGGGGAAAAGATAACTGTCGCCTGGCTAATCGCAGAAGCAGGAAACCAGTAACCTGACCATCGACAAGCTAACGCGACTCACATAGACATTTGTTGCTTCATCTACCCGAATTCCTGCCTCTGGGTAACTGTAACGGTTTTTATCGCTTCCTCAAAGAGGAGGAGCGAGTGCACGGTGGATGAGATCATTACGTTACTCCGGACAGTTTGACGAGAAACGAGAATTAGCTCGGTTATACAAAATAAATTCTCGATTTCGACGCGATAGACTTTCATAACCGGTTAACAATTATTCTTTCCTACGAATTTCCTCGAACAATTCCACCTGAATAAATATAAAACGTGTATCGGGCCAACTTTCACGAAAAAGTAGCGTTCGATGATTGACAGGGCACGCGCGCGAGTAACGAGTAGAAAATAGGAAGAAAAGTTGTGAATTTAATTTTACAGGAAGTTCGACGGAAGTTGAACGGGTCTCAGCCGTAATCCGATGCAAATGCGTACTAATTTTAGGATCTATTTTTATACGTAACTCGTTAACTAGGTTATAAAGATGCGTATCAGGAATCGAAATCGAGGACACGTTCTTTTGGTTTTTATCGATTTACGATCAGTGAGTTAACGACGACGATCCCTGATTCAACCGGCTCGAATATAACGTTAGACCCGAATTCTTGCTTCCGAATAACTGTAATTTAGCTGTTGCATTCTCGATGATTATCTGGTAATCAGAGCCGCGCGGTGTCACGTCGGCTTTATCAGTATCCAAATTGACCGTTGAATTAGCAGCTATTACAAGCCTGATAAACCAAGTTATTTAATTTATTTCTCTGTCCAGTTTCACTTTTATCGATGACCTTCCAAAGGGATAAATCTGTACATCCTGTTCTTAATGTAACGAAACGATTAGCCACGAATGGAAAAGTAAGGATGTTGCTTGTACGTTTTTATTTTCGCTTTCATACAATCTTGTACGTACCCGCTGTTGAAAACGAGTGTTCGTTCTCATAAGGTCGTTCACTCGATTCTTTCCACGAGGCAGTATCCATCGACGTTTCTCTTCGTAATGTTAATACGAGATACGCGTAATCAATGAACATCTACAATTAAGACAATTTAAGATCGTGATTAACGCCATTTCCTGTTGTTCCAATATTCCTGTTTTAATGTATGAATCAGCAGAAAAAAGTCAAGTTCGAGATAACATTGACAACATATTAATACATTACTATTACAATTACTAATATTACTAATACATTACAACATATTATTACATACTTCCTGCGTTATCCAAGTCGTAATATCAAACGGCGTGAGATCGTATCTTATCTTTGGTCCGAAGTAATTTCGAATTTTTTAACGAAACTTGTACTACGAGCTTGCGATAAATGTTTCGATTTAATGACTCTGACTCTGACGCTCACTGAAAAATTTGACAGTCCGAGTTAACTCTTATTTCATTTCTGTTTTTCTCTCTTTTCTTAGATGTGGAATCGAAACCTATGGGCCATCGTCTTGCTCGGCAACATTCTCATGAACACTGTCCATGCATCTCCGATATACGTTCCACAATTTATTCCAGGAAGTAAGTAATTTTAAAAATTCTAAATTGCACGTATATTAGAAATGAAAAAATAAAAAACTACCAAACTCGAATGAACACCGTGGATGCGGTCATTAGAACTTGGAAAGGAAATCGGCTTCTGTTTTATTTCTTAATTAACTCTCCGAAAGATTTATTTGAAACTCGTAAGAAGAAACAACTTTTAAGGGTATTCCAGAGAACTTTACAGAGTCGCGTGTCTTCACGTAGTTTCCAATGGTCTGATTAAATATTGTTTCAATACTCGGCGTATCATTGGATATCGACCGTACACGTCAGCTCTTCTCTAAAACTATTTATAAATAATTAATAATGTTCGACGTGATTAAATACAGCGAGGGAATTATTTCCCATCTTTCTTTAATTTTTATTCGTCCGATATTTGTCACTTTCAATATTTTCACTTTTGATATGTTAAAATGCTCGTGTCATCTTAACTAATTTGCGGCAGGGATTCGACTGGAAACCCTGTGAATTTCCTTTCTATAGTATAACGTTACTCTCTTTTTGCCTTTCTTGGATTTTCCAAGAATGTCAGCTGAGTAACGGATCAGTATGCAAATATCTGACATGGGCAGGGCTCGAGACTTCACCGGCACACATCTCGGGACGTACTATACGTATATGTATTTACATAATGTGTCCACTTTGTAAGTTACCATCAAAAAGTTATTAATCATCTGACCACGTGTTCATTAATTAATTTACTAATAAATAGACCGGATCGTTATTTATTCCTATATTGTCATGTAAGACAAAATATTCTAGGTTTTCTTAGATATTTGATACATCTTTACAATTTTCTACGAATCTACTCGTAAGAAATTAATGAGCCATGTAGTTGAAAGAAGTGATCTACTTGAAATTATAGAGATGAACGAGCAGCTGCTTCGAGAAATGATTCAAAAGCATTTTCAACTAAATGTACAAAGATTTGGATGGTAATACACGGTTGGAAGCGTAAGTACGTGGACAGGGCTACCTGTTTTCGTGAGTCGCAAGACGACATTGAACCTACCTTGGTTTCGAGTTCGAGTTCGAAGAGAACGTGGGCGGACTGGTCAGTTTTCTATACAAGTGGGTCAGCACCGGTCATCGGCACGCGGCCAGGCGACTTACGCTGATTTTTCCGAAACCGTCATCGCCCATTCTCATCGGTATTCCCGTCGCTTCATTCAAATTTCTCGTTTCGGGATCAACGTCGAATCACGGAGATTTGTTCTCTGGAAATCAACATTTCGTCATTCTGTTATTTTCGATACAATAATTATCGATTATCACTGGACGTGATCTTGTTTATCACATCTCGCGTTATAGATAGGGTAAAGATTATCGTGCAAAATTTATGATTTTTTTTAATTCATTACAATGCACATTGTTATTTGTATACGATAAAAGAAAATGTAGATTTTATTTGTTCAATGAACCTCATCTTGGATGAATGTTATGTCGTCAGATTATCAATGTTTCGCACCTTCAACAAGCAGATCGTTGAACACGCGTGACGTGTACGTGTACCTTCTTCGAGCGTCGGTGAAATTCGAAATGATATAGGCGTCTATAAGATATAGTATGTAGCTCGATATGGTCACGACAGAAATTCCGACAAATACGTAATGGAATCGGCAACTTTCTTTCACTCTGACTCATTGTCAGGCGACACTTCCGCTAGCATACATTTCGAGCGCGGAAGGACACGTGCGTAACATAGGAGACTCGTGGACAAGGGAATTGACCGAGTGACCCGAAAGGAAGGCCATCGACTTCTACATTGTAGTCGCATGCTCGATTTTCACTGACGCCCATCAAACTCCCATCAGCGACAACTAAACAATGTATCGCCGTCGACAAAAAGTGTTCAGCCAAATTAATGGACATGTTCAAAGTAATAATTTCGATCTTTACCGACGATCATCAACCTTCCATCAGCGAGAAAGTAAATCACATTGTAGTATCCCTGATAAAAAAGTTTCGATCAACATGCAGGAATCTTCTTTAAAATCAGTCAATGGTTATCTTATTGTAGAGACAGAATTTGTTTGTTTCGTGAAAATTTATCTAATGAGTTTCATTGCATCGTAAATACATACGAAGCATTGATAAAATAATTCAACTAGAACTTAAAACTTAAACTATACGATACAAGGGAAACGTTGAATATGAACGTTCAGAATTATATTACTCGATAACTCGAATCAGGTATGGATTTAATCTAGGCGCGAAAGAAGATTGGAATGCGCGCGAGGATTTGGTTAGATAGGAGACCAAGAGACGCGAGGTGTCTTAAAGGCAAACGGGCTGTTACATTAGGCTATGACTGTGACCCACTTTTGGGTCGGGCAAGTAGCTCATACATCGAAACGTAACGGTACCGAGATGCTTCGCCTTGGCTGACATCAATTCGTACTTCGATAACGCCCGCTACATTACGTACTACCAGCGCGATTAGCATGCATCATTGCCATTCCAAACGATTCAAGATCAACCAATATTCATTTACCATCGTACAAATTTCGAGTAAAGTATTTGACATTACGCTTATTATTTTTCTTTTCATCGTTAAAGTAAAATAATTCTATCAAGCGATTCGCAACATCTTAGAATCTCGCAGAGTTCTGCATGGACCGGGGTATTGGGCTGAGCTCCCCACTTCCCGGGCCAGCGGTACATTGCGATAACGCGAAAATGACACTTTTCTGCGGCCGGGCCCGACCCAATAGCCCGAAGTACCCGCGGGACGCGAGCGAGCGTCATCGCTATACTTCGTTCACGCTCGCTCCGTTCGCAGAACTCTGGAATCTCGATCTCATGTTCTTAAAACGAATCGCAGTAAGTATTTAAAAAATTTTAATTAACGTCATATCGGCGATGCGTGGATTAATGCGTTCGATTAATTTCATTGTCGAATCAAGATACACGCCATTCTGATATTCATTTCTTGACACTGATTCTGCGTCGGATCGGTGGTATTTCATTACTGCCGAGCAAGTTCGGAATAACGGATGCAATTACGTAGCGAAGGCAAGGTGCCTTGGCCGAGAGATTTCCAGCTTCTTTCGACGCGATTATTAATCGATTATGACGCTCGCTCGTTCATTAACTGTGACAGAACCGTGGCTGTACACAGTAGGACGATTAAGAGGAATTAGAAACGATGACGACACCTGCTTGAAATATTACGGTACGAATGTGGAACATGCTCAGGACTATAGATAGATCATTTGATACGAATAATATCGTTTGTCATCGTGACGAAAAATTGTATCGAGTTATACGATAAGTAATCACGAAACGTGGAATGATCGTCGCCACTTGATCCGTGAGTTACAAATTTACTTTTACGTTCGTGTTCTCTGACTCTGACGCACGCAAGCAAAATCAGTTGATACAATCGTGTTGACAACAAGAACAAATTCAAACGAATGCTAAAATGTTTTAACCCTTTGCACTCGAAAGGTGACTCACGTTCACCGCTTTAATTAAACAAAATTTAATCATTACGATATTTATGTTAATTTCAAAAATCAAAAAAAGATTAATAATAATTTTATTAAATGAGCCGCTTATTTTGAAAGTGGCCTAGCTCCATTTATCTTCAAATCGAGATATTGAAAGTTTTGCGTTTCAATGAATTTAAAAATATACGTATAAGATACTAAGGAGTCATACTGCTTAAGCGTATCTAAGGATGTTAAATTTAAAGTTCCTGTTAAAATAGTGGCAATTATTAAGTAAATAACGTGCGTTTTCTTATCAAGAATGGAGTTGGGCCACTTTCAAAATTAACAGCCAGATTCATTATAAAATTTGAAGGTGCCCAAGTCCATTCAACATAATTTAAGATGTTTCAAATTGAAAAAAAAGAATACGGAATTTGTTTTGCATATGTTGAAAACACTTCGGAAACATAATTTATGCGATTCAAAACATTTTTTAATTACAGAACATAGAAAATTACAAACATAAATTTATTACAAAACAATTTACTATTCATCTACATTTTGTGCGTGTGAAAGGGATTTGAAAAAATCATGATGTTCTGGTGGTATGTATCGTAATAGGTCAATCATGT
>SHCU01000016.1:365288-432577 GCA_004307685.1 Ceratina australensis
ATGTATCGTAATAGGTCAATCATGTCCTTAAATTTTGCTGTTGTAACTTGCCTAATATTTTTATACAATGGTGCCAATACAATATTTTCGAACCTTTTTGGTCCACCCCGACGTGGTAATAAATTCAGAACTTTAAAATTTTCATTTTCATTCATGGATGTCTTATAAAAAATTTTATATGGTTCATTTCTGACAAAACGCATCCAACATATTCTTAACCAGTTTACTGATTCTCCATCAGAATTTTTTACTCTTTTAAAAATTGCGTCTTCTAATAATTTTGTCGATACAAAATCTTCCTGTCTCATTTCATTTAGAATAAAATTATTACCCTTCCGACACTTTTTAATAATCTTGTAATAATCTTGGGGAACGTACAGTAAATTATTTTTTTTTAATGCCATTTCTACCACGGCATTATTAATAGTAAATATCTTGATGTAACTATAAATGGAGTTGGGCCACTTTCAAACTACACGGCTCAGTTATTCAATTAATTCGGAAAACATATGTGTAAAAAATGTACCGTATTTTCTCTGAATATAAGCAATCTGAAGTGCTTCACTGATAAATAACATGAAGTTGTACATGTAACCATGGTAACCGGCAAAAAATTGAAAAACGGAGTTAGGTCACTTTCAAAATAAACGGCTCAAATATTGAGTTGTTCGGAATTAAATAATTTTGTTTTTTCCCGACTGAGGATTTAATTGTATTTTTTTCCACCCAACTTCACGCTTAAGCAGCGTAATCATTATATGTTTTGAGAGCTGATATACCAAGAAGATGAAAATATAAAAGAAATTCACCGAATAATTGCTCAAGTACAAAGGGTTAATACAATCTATAATATTTTAGCGAAAATATTTTTAAAGGTTCGAACGGGATTTTTTTACAGGTACCGGGAGAAATATCAGGCACCTGCCATGCGTTTCGCGGCGAACCGGCGAGACTGGCGTGTGCATGTTCGCTTTCACGTGCGCGAAGGCGAACGGAACGCACCTCGGCACCTGCATCGACCGCTTTTACTTCGGTAGCTGCTGCAAGATAGACGAGGAGCCGGAGATTTTTCCCCAGGACAATAGCATCGACGATGGACCGCCGGCGAGACCTTTCACGACCCACGGACCGATCGAGAGCAACGACATACCCGAGTACTTTTCAAGGCCGAAGCCGATCAGCGAAAAGAAACCCATAACGTACTCTACCGAGGCAAGTTCCCATCTTCTTTCGTCTAGTAGAAAATTCAAACTATTATTAAAAGTTGTTCAAAAATATATCTATATTAAAAAGGTAGTATAATTGCGTAACTCGTAACGAATCGAACTCTATATTGAATTTCTTTTAATCCTTTACGAGTTAACGAGACTCGAAGTAACCCAATTTCATTCTTTTAACTGAATTGCACTTTAGTAATGCTTCATCGGAAATTCTATTATTAGGAGTCAGCAATTGCGTTTGAACTTCAGCTCATGGCTCATCGCAGTTAAAAGAGAAATTATCAAACTTCTAAATTTCCCTTTGTTACAAAATTCTTAGGAGGCAACTAGCCAAACGACGCAGAGTACGCGCGTAACACCGACGACCGCCAAGGGAACGTCGAAACTCGTAACGAAGAAACCGTCGACGATTATTGTCGAAACGAGCACGCAGCCGGTTCGATTGTCGACCTTCCAAAGCGTTCAGAACTCGTCGAAAGAAGATTCGAGCGCAAAAACCCCGACAAGAATCGCAACTACCACGACTCAGTCGCCGCAAAAACCATCGAGCACGCTCATGGTAATCGCGACCACGAGCAAACCTTCGACGTTGACCTCGTCGATCGCTCCGAGGCCAACGACGCTCGAAACCGTGACAAAAACAACGGATATCACCGGGCAAACGACCAAGCCGATCACCAAAAAGCCGATTCATTCGTCGACGACTCAAAAACCGACGCAATCCTCAACCTCGCAGAAACCAATTTACTCGAGCACGGTACAGAAGCCTCCGGATACATCCGCGACCGATAAGCCTCCTCAGTCCAGCACGATCGATACGAGCACGTCGAAAACTGTGATTACAACTACTCAGAAAGTGGTACCGATCACGAGATTCCCACCGAGGAACACGACGACCGTTCGACCCGCGACGCAACCTACTACCAGAAGGCCCGTTACCAGTACCAAGAGGCCAGCGACCAGTAGTACAAAGAGACCGACGACTACGAAGAAACCGAGCGTCGAGAAGCCTACGAAGAAGCCTACGACCAAGCTCCCTGTTAGCTCGATTCCCAGCACGACGACGTCGACAACGACGGTAACGACGTCGAGACCTCTCGTGACTTTGAAAGACCGTCCGACTATCGCTACGACCACCGAAACCGTGTCATCGTCGACGGAAACGAAACCTGTAACGCTTGAAACCGTGACGCAGAAACCTACGACGAAGACGACGACACCGACGACGATTACGAAACCCACTCAGAAGGTAAAGCCTACCACGATTCGGATAACGACCCCTAGGCCTTCGACGACCGCGTCGAGACCCAAGCCAACGAAGATAAGCACGACGACTCAGAGAACGGTGTCGAAACCTGAACACTCGACGACCACGGAAGGAACGACACTTTCGACGAATGGTTCCAGTGTTTTCACGAGACTACCAACGGAATCGACGAGACCTGTGAAGCCGTTGACCAAACCGACGACACCTGCAACGATCGGTACCACCGTGACCGAAACGAACTTCGCGCCTGTGTCATCCGTCGATGCGACTGCGACTGGATCGACTTCCGCGACTAAACCGCCGATTGTTAATCGAACCGATGAGATCGCGCAGACGACTTACGCGCCCGGTATCGTTACATGGACGTCGAGCTCGGACGATGCCACTACGAAGACCCCGGAGATTTCATCGACCACGCAACAAGGTGAGTTAACAGTTAACGCTTGCCTCGAACCAATAACTTGAAATATGCTTTCCATTTGTAACGGTATCGAGCTAACTAGCAGTTTGGAAAATTAGTTATTTGAACAATGGTAAAAATAAAAAGATAAGGTAAAATGGTAAAAGGGTATAAAAGTGTAAATAGGTAAAACGAAGTAATTATTATCTCCTTTGTACAATAATAGCATATAGTGATATTAAATAGCGGGAATTATATAAAAATTGAATGCGTTTGATACGATTAAATAAAAAATTTTTGTCAAATTCGTGTACATCTATGTCAAAATCGAAGCACGCGTACGGATACGTCTCTATTGTGTAACGTTGACGCAGTTGTCGACAATGGGAAATCGTCTCGGTGAGAATTCACGCTTCCCACATTAGTCGGCATCGAGAGAACCGTGACAGTTTGATCGATTACCCGCGAATCTCCCTACTGTTCGGTTTTAATCAACTCATCGAATTCTCTCGCTGTTGCTTCGCCGATTAATAATGTCCCACCACGAATAGATGACGTATCAGAATTACGTTTGAAAAATGCTGAGACTCTATGATCATATATTTATGATCGCAAGGTGTGTTTCCGGCCAAGTTACTCCACTTCTTTAAGTTTTCATATTAAAAATATTCCATCGTTACGAGTTTAAATCGTGTCGGGGAACGGATGTTTCACTTAAGAATCAAAGGTTGCGAGGTTGCCGTAAGTATCGATAGAAGATGAAATTCTGTTGCGGCAGAACGATGTAACGGTTTAAACCGTCCACCGTAATCTTTTCTCTCGAATGGTTCGTGAACAGCATCCGCTCCCTCTCCTCTCGGCGCCGACCCGTTGTAATTCGAACCAGTCGAATTATTTCCCAATAACTGCACTCTGCTCTAATTTCTTCGAGCGTTATCCTCGTCGATTATTCCACTTTTTTATAACGATAACAAATCACGATTTATATTATTTCGCTGGTACTTACTAAAAAAAAAATACGCATACTGTAATTTAGTACACCCTAGAATAATCTTCTTGTTGGATCATTTGATAGATCATACCGGAAGCGACTGGACGCCCATAACTACGCCGGACGGTTGGATCATGATTCAATCACCTAGTACCAACAAGCCAACGCAGACGGTAGAAGACGCGACGGAAAAAATTTCTGTGGAAACTACATCGCAGGCATCGACTTTCAGTACGGTTCAACTTTACATTGTATATCACACGTAAAAACGCGTTTCTTTAAAAATTTGTAATTTTCTTTCACAAATTAATGATGTTTTAGGTAAACCAATTACTGAAACCAGCACGGAGCATGTGACGAAGAGGCCTATTACTTTGACTACCCTGTCGACTATCGCCAGCGTAACTATAGATACCGAACTTCCGGTACCAATGGAGACTCTCAATATGTCAGATTACAAACAAGGTCAGTATATTAATTAAGATAAGCTTAGAATTCGAACAAGAATTGGGCTGAGACTATTTACTCGTTATATCCAATTAATTTACAAATGTAATCATTTAATTTCAATTCTGATCGAGATCAGTCTAAGCCTACTTTTAGATAGCAAAACTATACAGCAAGGAAATATCATTTTGTCGATGTCTATTAGACGATCGCGATGATATTTAAACTGTCGATAATAGAGAAATCGGAATGCCAATCTGATTTTACATATGCAAATGCAGATGTTGCGTTGAGCACGATCACGGAAGTACTAAAAGGTATTCTCCAGGTACATACAAATGTACATATACTATTAGCGAAGCGAATAGCGACGAGATAATCGAGTTTGATTCTCATTCTCGCGTGTTAACTGAAAATAATAACATTGCATTTGTAATCGTATAAGGAAAAAGTTACTGGCTCAGAGGCGTTCGCAGTGATCACAGCGTTCTCCAACATGGCTGTTTCTATGAAATTCGAGAATTTGTTGAAGGGATTAAACGCCACGATGCTTGTTCTTGCAGTGTGCGGAAGAAGACTGTTCCCAGAGTCGCGAATCGTTGGCGGCAATCGCAGTTCGTTCGGCAAGTGGCCTTGGCAGGTGAGTAAATCTTCGTTTAACTCGTTAATAATCAATATAGCCAAGTGTACGTTGTCTGTTTACATTGAAATAATTTCAATAAACAATGCAAATTTACATTGCTACATAATAGTTTTAATTTTCATATAGAATTCATATTTTATCTACAATAAAATGCCACAATTAAACCTGAATTTTTTATCGACACGAGGTATTAGAAAGTTTCTAAAAAACAGATAATCTTATTTTTAATTTGTCTTCTCGTCATGGTGGTACTGCACTTTCGTTTGCTTTCGTTCTATCATATTAGACGTCACTTGATACATCATCTTTTACACGTAATTCTTTCTGTGTTTCCTGAAACCTAGTTTCATAATTGGTACACAAAGCCGCAAGGCCGAGGATCGTTCTTCGTTAAACAAGATGAATGTTTTCTTTCCAGATCTCGTTACGACAATGGAGGACGTCGACGTATCTACACAAGTGCGGAGCAGCTTTGCTCAATGAGAATTGGGCCATCACCGCGGCGCATTGCGTCGAAAAGTTAGTATCATGTTTATCTTTTCAATCAATATCGTTTCCTTTTACGCGCGACAGTCTCACCGCTGCACGCTGATTAATTGATTCGGTGAAAGCAATCTTATATACCTTAAAGATTGCTTTCACCGAATTAATTAATATTATAGTATATATATTACGACTATTTCCATTTAATCATGGATTTCAATTTTAATTAAATAGAATTTCAAGTAAATAACTAATAGCGGATGTGTCGATCGATCATTTAAATTGAGAATAATTTACAGCGTGCCACCGAGTGATTTGTTGCTGAGGATCGGCGAACACGATCTTGCGAACGAGGACGAACCGTACGGTTACCAAGAACGAAGAGTTCAAATCGTAGCTAGCCACCCGCAATTCGACCCACGGACCTTCGAGTACGATTTAGCGCTATTGAGGTTCTACGAGCCTCTATTACCTTTCCAACCGAATGTCCTGCCTATCTGTCTGCCGGACGACGACGAGACTTACGTCGGTCGCACCGCGTTCGTCACTGGCTGGGGTCGGCTCTACGACGGTATACAATTTTCCAATTAAATTAAATGATAATTCCAATTTTAATATCATACAAATAGTCGTTGAAATTGAATCATTAGAGGGGCCGTTACCGTCTACCCTTCAAGAGGTGGCTGTTCCCGTGATTAACAACACGATGTGCGAAGGCATGTACAGAAACGCCGGATACATCGAGCACATACCGCACATCTTTATTTGCGCCGGATGGAAGAACGGAGGTTTCGATTCTTGCGAAGTACGTTCTTTTAATTATTAGTCGAATTTTAGTTGTACTAAAAGATTACGTCTTTCTCGAATCGACATATAACTCTACTATGTTATTTCATTTCGTTTTATCGTTATTTTTGCATATCAGTTTCATATAATTTTTGCTCGTAGAAATATGAGAATGAATTGAGCGTCCAAATGAGATACTTGAAACCAAGCGATTCTAACTAAACTAAGGGATGAGTTTCTCCTCTTCTATCAGCATTTGCACGAGAGAAAGAGAGACTCTTTCATAGGTTTCTTCATTTTGTACGGGATCAATAACTACATAAATACGTTGGATGCTCGGTCTATTCTCTCGTATATCTTCCCATTATTAATTTTTGTTAAAAGAAATGAAAGATCATTTGGTCTATTCGCAGGGTGACAGCGGAGGGCCGATGGTGATTCAGAGAGCACGCGACAAACGATGGATCTTAGCCGGAGTGATCAGTTGGGGCATCGGCTGCGCGGCACCGAATCAACCGGGCGTTTATACTCGCATCTCGGAGTTCCGTGAATGGATCAATCAAATTCTTCAATTCTAAGTTGAAATTCAACTCGACAGACGATCTGATCATTTACGAGAGTGGTATAAATTTGGTGAAACGCGACGAAGAATCGCGTTTCGATCACTGAATTTGCTCGTGTACACAACGTTGGACGTGCAATTATCTTCCTCAGGGGAAACCGGGCGTGGAGTGATTTTTTAGACGTTATAATTTACGCGCGTACACGGTTCCCTTAATGAGAATCGAGCCTGATGTCCGATCCAAAGGACACCGAGTGACTTTTTTAAAGACGTATGCATATTCATAACGCAGTTCTCTTTATCGAAAATCGAAAATGGTATTCGATCTAATGGAAAACTGGACGTTAAATGACTTTTAAAGGCGTATGCATATTCATAATTCAGTTTTCTTCGGGAAAATTGAACACGGTATTCAATAGGAGATTAACGTTTACTACTCACCGCGCAATGTACGGTATATTTATGAAACGTAACGCGACTTACTACTAAACACGCGTGCTGGACTTTGCGACGATTGCATCAGTGAGCTTATCGCACCCGCGGGTTACACAGTTTCAAATGGGTGTACATAAAATCCGTACGAGCAACGAATCAAGGGATTACCGTTCTAAATCGTCAGAATTGCGTGTTCCTACCACGAATGCCGAATAACGATTCTATCTTTTAACATGCTATCTTAATATCGTTGATGCTTTTCGATGGACTCGAATTGCATTCCGATATTCGACGAATTGACTCGGTTATTATGAAAGAGGTCGGAAAGATTGTATTCGCAAAAAATTTTCGTTATTACAATTTTCCATGAAAATTCACGATGTCTTTATTTTTTTAATCAGGCCACTTTCATAAGCACAGTTCGGACCGATTGATGATAAGAGCGTCGCGTGGAGCTTGCAGAGCTGCCGGGAGCTTTTAAGAAGCATGACTGTATTCACAGAAATTTGTAGTATCCAATTAAATTAAAATTTTGCAGACTCTTGCATTTCATTGTATACTAACACGGGAGAATCTCGATGAATCGATAATTAATGTCTCACGATCAGTGGCTAAAATTATTTTCAGAAAGTATTTCGCGTTAAGCCTTGTAATTTTAGAAATATCTGTAATTTCATTTGATCATACTTTTGAAAATCGATACTTTCTAATAACAATGTCTCCAAAGAATTTTGGTCAATTACATGATTTACATCTAAAAACTGTAATGTCACTCTCTGCATTATCGATAGAAAGTAGAATATAACCTTACAGCACGGCTACTGACTTCTATAAAGACCAGTGAACACTGCCTGCATGTATAGCTGCTGGACTTTTCGAGTTGTTTTTCCAAAAAGCGAGCGATTACACGCACAATAATAATAATAATATGATACCTTGATAAATTGTATGTTTGTCGTCACTCAAATTAATAAAAGTCTAACGAATTTATGCGCCTTGGCAGAGAAACAAAGCAAAGAATAGAGAAAGCGCTTCACCTTTTCATTTACATTTATTTGATGAAACATTTATTAAACAGGAACTTTTTTTTTAAATCTCTGAATTCGCTGGCATTGTCGGTCGAGCTCACAAACAACTTCGGTTTCGGGACTTTTGCATTCCGCGCACCTAGCGCGCACGTGTTTTGGTTGCGCGAATCCTTTGCACTCGTGCGCTACCCACGTTGCTTAGGCATGTCATCGGCTTTAGAATCGCTCGTCATTTGATCGCGTAACGTGGGTAGAAATCAAGAGTATATTGTGCGACCGAGAAATCAATAGGGGAACGACACTGTCACTGTGCTCGCCTAATATATCAGTTAAACAACATCATTCTTCGCTACTTTACGAGTCTGTATATTCGGCTGATTAACCTGTTCGGGGCCTGGAGATCCAGATCTCGACGGTTTCGACGCGCCTGTTCTAATATGTTCAGATATCGGAATCAAATACTCCAGAACGTTTAAGATCATGGCTCTCGTTCGCGAAGAGATTTTATCATGTTACAGATCATCGCGACATGTCAGCGAGAAGTTATTAGAATGATAAGAAAATGAATAGAATTGTTAAACGAATGAATGAATTTAATTGAATTTATACGACGATTCATATAATATGCGGATGTGTACAAATGTATTGGGCGTACATACGCGTATGTATGGACGTATACTCGATCGCATGATTAGTGGCACAGATTTTAACAGCTAAATAATCATTACAGAAATGTGATAAAGATTTCTATAGTAAATTCTTCTCATCTTTAAATGTTTACCTAACCTGTAACTCACGAATATCAATATTTCGCGTCTTGCGTTCGATTTTGTCCTGTGTGCGGATGCAATTGATAATGAGTCGGAAGGAGTTTTATAAGTTATACTGATACGAATAAATTATGGAATGAACTTGTTAGAAAGCTTCGTCTGACAGTATCGGCGCATGCGAACAGATAATTTATTTAAGTATGTTGCGGTTACAGAACTAGAAGAATAAAACTCGTAACTTGTAAATACCCGATCGACCGGTGATGCGAACTAAATGTACTTAACTCTGTTATCATTCACCTTTCCATGTACTTAACAATGTACTTCCCCTCGGTATCCACGTATTGTATTTAAACGCCAATGAAGAATTGAAAATGAGAAAAAAAGAAAAATCTATGTTGTCACTTGTCGAAGAACGGTATTCGGTTGATTACCTGTTACCCAGCTATGCATTTCCTTCGATCCACCGTGTCTCGTGTTTGCCCTTGCAACGAATCAACGTGGGCGTTGATATTTACGAACCAATCTCGAGCAGAGGTTTGAACCTCGCCCACGCTGCACCCACGTTCCAGGCTGCGAGTTAATTGAACGACCGTGAAATTCTCAAATAATGGGCTGCAAATTTTCTCACGGCTGAAGCGGGGTTCGTCGGAATCGAAGAGAAAATTTTAACAGCCGATAGACACAATTCGCTTGCTAGCTATTGGGATTGAAAAAAGAAGAATATTGTTAATAGAAGCGGAACGATTTTCTACAACTTTCTAAAACGCGTTGGGATATCAGCGTTAAACGTAAGGAAATTGAAAACTTCTGTTGGCGATATTTTATTGAACCTGACCTGACAAGTGATCTACTTCCGATTCACATATTCATTTTTTACCTGCTCTTATATGGACGAATCACTGATCGCTGCTCTTGTATTTATCACAGAAAGCATACGATATTCAATAGATTCTATATTGGATTTCACGAGACTTTTACTTGCGTTCGAAACCGAGGCTATCTTTTTCTATAATGAACTTCTGATGTTATCTTCAAAAATCTGTATAGTCAAGAAGAGTAGGCTGCAGATTTTAATGCACTTCTAATCTAAAAAAATTATATGTACGTAAAGTATTTAATTTGAATTCTAATTTACAAAATGATAACGAGAAATTTATACAAATGTATGGTACAGACAAAATTATGATTTCGCGTAATGCGATGTACTCGGTTTGTACGTTAGACCGAGGTTCATGCGCCAGTAATTGCGACTGATATAAAGAAAGCCGGCCGGAACGTGTTACAGATAATCATAGAAAATCGTGTAACGCTCGTTTTCTCGGCGAACGATAATAATTTGGCCTAGAAAGTATCGCGGTTTTTAGCCGAATGGGGCAAGCGGATCGTCGCGCCCCATTGTGCCACGTCGTTGTCGTCAAACTCTCTCCTTTCACGTCGTTTATTTCAGGATTTTAGCCAACATTTTGATTTCGCCTTCTTACCGGCACCGGTACCATGGTAATCCACGTTCGATCCATTTCGCGTGATGCATTTACCCATCGCATTTAAATTCTGCGCAGCGATGTCCAATAGAGATTCCGTAGATTCCACCAAATTGGACAGTGGGACATGTCTCAACCAAATCTGACTATGCACGAAGTCGTTCGAAGCAAAAGAACAGAGACCTACATATTTCTCGGAGCCCTCCTTTTGTAAAACACCTCACGCAGATTCAGTTTCAACTCCGACACGTACGAGGCGTAACAGTTTCGCCAAATGTACCTTGTACCTTATTAACACGTTTTACCACGCGAAACGCGAAACAAAATGATTGAAAACCAAAAATTATTCAATTACTTTTATCGACGTTTCATCGTATACCGTTAACACTCTTCCGTAATTATTAGATAATCCTCTAACTTTACGAGGAAGAGTAACTGACATGTAACCCCTAATTGGGTCAGTCGTAAAACGTAACTGAAATACAATAGATTGCATTCGTCGATGGAAAACAAACGCGGATTCAGTTACGAGACGTAACAGTTTTACCAGTTGAAATTCTGTTTTACGATGGAACATGAAAAAATTCCTAAAAAATTTGTCACGTCTTTTAGTTGACCTTGTACAGTATATTTATTTTATAGTCACTCTTATATATTAGGGCCTTGAATAAGTTTTCGCTGTTTTTGCACAACATTTCTCTCGGCTTCAACTCATACGGCAACCAATTTCCTTGCATCTGGATCATTCCTGAAACTTTGAAACGTTTTGGAACTGTCGACTCATCTACTTGTAACGTTTTTCCAAGTTCTGCTAGCGTCTGACATCGGTCTTGATCGAGTAATTCCTCTAATTCCTTGTCTTCAAATTTTTTTGGTGCGCCAGAACGTTCCTTATACTCAAGATCAAAATCATTATTTTTGAAGCGTCGAAACTAGTCTCTACACGTCGTGTTCGACAGAGCATTGTCACCGTAGGTCTCAACAAGAATTCTATGCGCTTCAGCTGCAGATTTCTTTTGAATAAAGTAGCGCAATGAAATTCTACGCAAATACACTTTATTTAACACAAAAATGGACGTTTTCAGATCTAATAAATAATTACTTTTGTTAGACTAAAGTGAACTACCATACACTGAAATTTAAGGCGTTACCATTCGAAATTCCATGCACGGAGTACCGGTACTACCATTTCTAAAAAAACAGCGAGAACACATTCAAGGTCCTAATAATTATTAGATAATCTTCTAACCACACGGGGAACAGTAATTGAAATGTAATTCCTAATTGGGACAGTCGTGACCGAAATGTAATAGATTGCGGAAGAAAACAATGGACAGGTGATAATCGGCCGGTCATAAAATTACGTGAACCACCTGTGTACAAGCGGTTGTGATGTCGCACGGGAGGAGGTGCGAAAAACGAAAACGAGGCGCGTGAGATTTCCGTGTTACCGGGGATGCAAGAGCCAATCGAAAATGTCACGGTTCAGGCGTGACGGTTCATCATGGATGGATGTTACTGGACCGGGTTAAGTGGCTTTGGAGAAAGCCAGCGACTACCTCCGCCTTTTCCTTATGAAGTCACGAATCTGTGCGGGCAGCAGGTAGCCGCCGAGCCATCGCCTCGTACTCGCACGCCGCTGGCCTTCACCCGCCGCTCTTGTCACAATCCATGCAAATTCCTCTGGCCAGCTATTATCCGAGTCAGTAGGTTATTTCAATTTTGTCCGCGCGAATACCGAGCTTCCGAGCTCGTCTCACGTTCGAACATCGACGAAAATCAACTGCTGATACGACGAACATTTACATCTTATTTATGTCATTTCATCGATTTTTTTATCAATTATCGAGGGACTTAGAAGAGAGAAGAATCGTGTCGCGCGACGTCTCTGAGAAAGTTAATTCTTTCTGTAAAACCGTGGTACCAATGCCCTGTATATCGATGATTATACCGCGTAACACGCAATCTTGCTTGTATAATTTTTACGCTTTTTGCCTCGACATACTTGAACGATATCTCTTGAATCGCGAATGAAAATTCACTTCGGTTTTTCTCAGCTCGGCTCGTTATAAATCACGACAGAAATACGCTTTAATTAGCCAGTTCAATTAATTAATTGTAAATCACCGTGAAATGTATTCGTGCGCGATACACTTTTATAAAATCAATTAAACCGTGGCACTTATCAACTCGTTCTGACGCAAAGAGCAGCGTTCAAGTTGTTACGTAGGATCGCGATGTAAACCACAGTTCTATTATTATTTAAAACCCATTAAATTTCATCGGTCCGAGCCGAAAGCGGTTTAGCGTAAACGATATGCGAAAAAATGTTGGTATTTAACATGCGAATGTCGGTAAAAGTAGTACGCTGAAAAGATCTGATCCTGGTTTGGTCTACATAAATACATACGTACACGAGTCCTCCTCTCCTCTTGTTCGGAAAGGAGCGAGTCGCGTCGGCGCCTAGCGTGCTACCCTGATCGATCAACGAATTTTATTCGAACGTAACCACCATCGGGCTCGAGGGCAGGGTCATGGTCTGACCTTATAGTATCGCGTCACTAATGGATTTCGCGACCGTCCTGACGATTATCGCGTTTCATTTCTTAACCGCAACTACTTCTTTTCGCAGTCGGCGAGGAGAGACGGAGAATCCGATGCCATAGCGATTTTTTTTTTATGTATAAAACGTGATTTTAATTATCTAATCAATATAAATTCCATAAGTGATTATAATATATTGGAATTAACGAAGGTACAATGACTCAAAAAAGTATTGGTATACTTTTTAAAACTGAACAATTTTATTTAATGTTGTTTGGTTCAATTTTAAAAGCTGCATCGATACTTTAAACGCTACATTGAGGAGTCAGGATGCTTATTTCCGAGTAATATTATCTGATAAGTAAACGGTGAAATTCACCTGATATTGATTGACACAGCTGTATCGAAGAAAATATCAGAAACCATAAGGGAAACGTCCCGCATATTCGCAAGCATAAGTTGATACGAGTAAAAAAAAAGCAAAATGATGTACGTGAAAAGACGCTGCTAAATTCTGACCTAGTTTTATCGAGCGTGCCCTGGGTCATGACCATCGATTGTTCCACCTTGTTCCCTCGCAGCTATGGTGTCGTGACCTAAATGTTTTAAAGGATCTTTTCTCGGAACCATCGGAGATTAATAAAAATGGACAGTTAACCAAAATGCTTATTCGAAGCGTTCTCTTTATCAGTTTTAACTTATACCTGTACTCAAGAAATTCGATTCGGTCTGTACGAATGTCAGCGGGAGATTAAAAGCGAAGTTAAGAAAATTTGATCTCCTCCCTCGCTCAAGGACATTGCTAAACTTCGTTTTCATTAAACTCGGTCCATAGCTATGAAATTAAAATATAAACGCTTCTACTCCGCTGTTTTACGACATATTTTTGAAGTCGGCTGACATTCTTTCTACAAGCCGATAGAATCTTTGTCTAAATACATAAGATCCGTTGCCTAACTATCAGAACTACGGCGAAGGAAATATCTGTCCGAGTTCGTGAAATTATCAATGCCCGGTTTAACGCATTCATTTAACAGGTGAGGATCGTCGTACATCTTTCACTGGCGTTGCACCTTCGTGAGGTAATAGGAGCATTGTATTCGACGATCGTTACGCACGCTGCAGTTAATTACCGTGATAACTTTAATTAAGAGAAACCTGGTAAACGTTGCCAACACCAATCACCGGCGGCGTGTACGTGTACAAACATTGCGCGTATGCCCCGTGAACTTACGAAGGTGTAAAATCCATTTGAAGACGAACGAGTGCTAACCTACTTAAAAGAGAGTCACGATCGCGATCAAAGATTCGCGTCACGTCCCCCGGGGGAAAAAAGAAAAATTCTCCGCTACCATTCGCGCCGTCTAGCCACCAAGATTAATTTCCCATGCCGAAGATTCATCGGTTCTTTTCAGTGATCAATTCAACGGCCAGGATAACTGTACACACGCGGGTCAACGAGCAGACTCGTACACGGCCCTCCTGTTTCACCTCAAATTGATACCTAATCGACTCGATAAAAAGAGCGCGACTTCCATCGAGTACCGGGAAGAGTGCAAAAACGTTGCATAATCGAAGATTTTATCGCGATACACGAGAGCACGAAACAGTAACGCGTGGGACTGTAGATCATATCTAACTGTCTCGGAAATTGCATGGAACTTTATAAATCTCGCACACCGTCATTAGTATGTTATCTAAATAATCATGTGTGTTATACAAATCCTATTATTTACGACGAGCGTAATAGCATTCAAGCGAAGAACGAATAAGTCCGATTAATTGTCGCGAAGAGATAATCAACTTTGTCTATAATGAATATCGATATTGGCTCTATCACTATCCGTGTTTAGAAATTTGCCTGTTCGGTATCAGTTGTCTTTTTATCATCGAGCTTGAAGGTCCTCTTTCGTTTGAGTTTTTCCAATCCAAGAATTACTCCGAGTCTAACGTTTGGCGACACGGTGAAAACGGTAATTTCCAGCCGGAGACTTTTTAGAAGTCAATTACGTCCACTTACAACGGAGATACATGCTCCTAAATAAATGGGATGCCCGTAGAATGGAAACATTGAGAGTGCCGAGATGTACGGGTCCTGGCCTACTTGGGACGAGTCACGATCGAGAATTGAACTTTATACGATATCTTGCTGGTACACGTACTAACGCGTGCACGAGGGTTCGGGGTCCATAATTATTCCGTAGGACCATGTGCAACCGTCGTCGTTAAGGTCGCGCGTTGTAACGCCGGAGCTGAGATGCCAGATGAGATTTTATCCGGAATTCCATAGTCACAAGGTGAGCAACGAAGGTACCGTAAAGGATGCCTCAGCGAGGTTTGACACACTTCGCGACATCGGCGTCGACCTCCTGAGATTTCGACTCTCGACTTATCTGGGAATGCAGATTTCGTTTCACCGTCGGACGCGATTTAAATTATATCGAGAAGGGATACCATTCTCGCTGATTATTAATTATATTTTCACCCGTATTTTCGCGCGCGTTAATCTTCCGTAACTGATTACACTATTACGCGTAAGTATCGTAATTACGGATTTGCGAGACGACGATTCGTCGTAAGCGGCTGGCACAGATCGATGCCCTGACTCCGAAATGAAGTGAAATTCGTACGATTGACATTCCCGGCCGTTGCCGTCCCTCCGTTTTCGATGTCAGTTTTCCTTTTGTTCCAGTTTCGCGAACAAACTCTTCGAACGTGCGATGAGTGCCATCAATTTCATAAACGATCCGACGGAATATATAAGTATACGTGTACACATCGAACTAAGCCGAAGTCGCCGGATCGCCATGAAAGTTGTAGATTCGCATTAATTTCATTTTTTTCTAATTAAACATTCAAGGATATCTAATTAAGCTGAACAGAAATCCAGCCAGTCATTCCGTTTCTTTTGCCAAATAAACCGCGAGAGATTTTCTAGTTGCCGCAAACATTCTGGAGAATCCAGTTACTCGAATAGTCTCTCTCGTATTTATCAGTTTCTCTACCACCACGATTTATCATCGAACCGACCACGCTTCTCGATAAACCTAAAGAGAAGTCCTACCAGATTTCATCTTCTAAACCAATACCCGTGTTTCATTCTCGCGAAAGAATGTAGGCTACAACTCTGTACCGATGTCAACAGTTAGATTCCACAAAACGAACGTTGTTAATCGGATCGATCTGCGGATCGCGGAGATGCTGGAACGCATCGCGATACGTTTCCTGAATGGACAGATAGGAAGCAGAAGCAGCAGCAGTAGCAGCGATGAGTAGGACAGTGTGTCGGTGTCGCGCGCGTTGGGCCTCGTTCTTCTCCACGTGACCTGGTCACTGGCCCACTTTGATTTCTCCTGGCTCGCGTACTCTCTTTCCATCGGCGGTCTCTTTCTCCTCCTCCCGGGTACACACGGTGTCGCGCGGCAGCGTTTTACCCGCGATGAAGACGAACCCCACTTCGAGCAGCGAACCGGTGATCGGTTTTCCTGGCTGCTACCATTGCTTCCACCACCGTAACGTTCCCCGACCACCACCACGGCATCCGCGGTCCCTGTCCGAAGGCGCCGCTTATGACTCGGCCACGCGATTCCAGCACATGCCGTGGCACGAGGTACACAGCCAGACAGGTACCATCCAGTTGACTAACCGGATGGACGAACGGTGCGCGGAAGAGATCGGTATTAGACTGTTGGCGTGAAAAATTCTATCGAACACGCCCGTTCCGTCATCCCTGTGCCGCTTATTCGTTTTCATTCGAGAACCGATAATCATTTCACGGCAGACAGTGTACCGTGAATATCGTCTGGATCTTATCAGTGCGCGTCTGAACCCTTCGTCGAACTCTCGGTCTACAACCCGTTGACATCGCGCGATGCACGCTCTTTAAATCGGGGAAGTGCAAGTTCAGTGAGGAAGTGCCGAAGTATACGTGTGAACGTGAGGGAGCGAGGTCGTGTTACCTTCTGGAGAACGGGGATTCTCTCGGCGTTTCAAATCAACGTTATGAGACGGACCTAACGAGTCGACGAATCACGGTTAATGCGTAGCATGGTATGCTCTTTCGATTATCGACACATTTAGATGCGCGATTTCACGTGGCAATTGTCTCTCGAATGGTCGTCGTAACGCGCGTCGACTACGTTTCAAGTCACATGTGACGATATGATTCACGCTTCGGCGTTAATATCGGCGTAACGGTGTTCGTTTCGATGCCCAAAAATGTGACTTCCACGCAGGTCCAATAACCCGTTCCATGCTACATATAATTACAATATAATAAGATTATCACTTATTGATTTGATTAGGAGATCTGATCGAGAAACGGGAAGAATAATTCATTTAACGCTGAACCGACACTTGTCGCACATGTATTTCCGCCGGCTCCGGGCAAAATGATCGGACCTTGAAAATGATACTCTTCTTATAATTAAACGTAAATCAGTAATAAATAAACAGACTTCATAAAACGCTACCGCAATTTCCATATAATTTAATGATTAAACACATCGCGGGAATTGATTGTGTAAAAGATTGAAACCGATTGGTTTGACCGGCACGCGATAGGTTCAGCGTCAATGAAACCAGATTCTTCCTGTAGACACGTTCCGATAAAATGATTGATCGACTCTACGGTAAGGTGTCACGGATTCGAATGAAACGAGATAAATAACGCGGCGAACGTCGATATAGAAAGTTGGTCGAAGAAAAAAAATCGGTCAGAGACGCAGGATTATCGGAACCAGGACGTGATCAGGAATCAGTGCGATCGTACGAAAGGTAATCTGACCGTGGAGGCAGGAGAAAGCTAGGTTTCCGAGTTTGGGCCCACGGTAAACGAGGCGATATGCATACATAGAAGATCGTTTGGCATGCTTCGCTGGCTCGCCGCATCCTTCTTCCTCCTGTTCGCGAATATGACGACGGCGACGATCTTATCCACGCGTCGTTACCTATCCACGTTGCACCTTCTTAAACTCCCATTTCTCCTCGATTAAAACGAGACGAGCGTGTCACGCGCGGTTACGCTCTATCCTTTTTACATAATTACACTTTTGAACAGAAACTCTTCCGTGGCTCGTGTTCAACTTTCCTCGGTTTCACCTAACGAACCTGCGATCGATCATTCGAATAACGGTATCGACCTCGTTTCTCTCGCGAAACTCATCTAACTTGAACCTGGATCAGAAAATGATCGCGTCTCTACGGCCTTTCCGAAATTACTTCCAAATCGTTATTATTCGAATCGAACAAGAGAATCGATGGCGATCTCTGAACTACGCTCGATTCAACGATTTTTTTTTTTAATCTAAAGATACTTATTCATCGAAAGAGATTCCTAAAAGTCTAGGATAGAGCGTTGTTGAACTTCAACCGTGAGCAGAGGAGAAGATGCGATGGTAGAGAAAATAAGATTCCTCGCATTGACCCTGAGTGGTGTCCGAGGCACGCGTGTTCACGCGTGTACGTATAGTGGTAATAGGCACAAGCACGCGCGCGGAGTACGTGTGCGCATCTAAGTTAGGTATGCCTCGAGGTGAGGTAGTGGTAAGTGGTAACGGTTGTCAGCGCACAGACAGTCCGTGTCACTCTTTCCAACCCTGCTCGTTCATTTGTTTAACTTAACGTTTAACGCGCGTTCGCCGCTCCTCCCGTCGCCGCGAATCAGTGAATCTAATCGACTTATCGATAATAAGTAGACCGCTAAGTAGTCCTGAGATCAATTTAAAAACGTGATCTAGATTCCGCTTCGCTTGAATAAGATTCTTCCTACTTCGCGAATACATTCTTTACATTTTTTCATGGATATCTCATTTTTCCATTAAGATCCAACGAGATAAGCCGTTAAACGCACGTTGAACGCGCTCGAATATAGAAAAGTAAGTTAGCAAGGGAAACAGCGGATAGTAGAGCAAAGCGTGATGATCGTAGGAAGCTGAGTTAAATTTATTTAATTATGCTTCCTCTTTATAATTATCACCGCGTTAAGACCCTAGTTAACGATCGTCAGCGTGACTGGCGTGAATTAGACGGACTCCTGTTCGCCTGTTCGCGTTCCTCCTGACATGCCGTCCTACATTCTGGTGCTACTTTCCGAGCCTCTTAAAATGCAGACGACGCACTGTCCCTTTCAAGTCGTTCGAATAACTCTTTTATTTAGGCACGTACCAACCATACAAAATGGTAATTGCGTACGTACGCGCGATATGTGTATCCGTAATACGTATCGTATACCGTATACGTATATAAATTCTGACATTCTCGCTTCTCGTTCAACGGAAACCGACGAAGGTTGACAATTCTGAAATGAATGAGAGACGAAAAGGATAAAAGCCGGATATGAAACCATTTTGACAAAGATCGCTGAGATAAAAGTAAGACGAGGGAAAACTGTAAAGGTTTATTTCAGTCTTTTAATACTGCGAATAAACAAATTATGAAAATTAACCAGAGCTTAAACGTTCGAAATGTTTTAGGCAAAATTAATTAAACCACGATTATATTTATTCAATTTTATTATCCATACTTGAGTCGTGTAAACGTTACTTCCGTTGCTTATTGTTTCGATATGGGACACAAACTGACTATCACTTTCTGCAATTCGCACGAGGTAAAATAGTAGGCTTAACGACCGTTCAAGTTATTCGACTGAAACCAAGCGAAGGAGGTGATCAGTTTTGCACGAATGATCGGGTATGAAGTACCCGCAGCGTTCAAGTGAAAGCAGCTCGAAGCAAAGATCTATCGTATACTTAGAAATGGGACAATCCTATCTCACTTGGACTTTAGAACAGTTGCTCGATCTATAATTTCTCTAATTGCAAAATTCCCTCTAAAACCCGGAACGATTATTCTCACAATTATAAACATATTTAATTATCTTTTAACAGAAAAAATTGTTCGGATGCAGTGTGCGTCGTAAAAAAATTCTATCCAATTGGATTAACGAGTACACCTCAATTATTATCAATTTTTTCGATAGATTTAATCGTCATCTCGTGAAGTTCAACTGTTCTGATTAGATTTGATATCCGTAAGAGATCTAAGGAGCAGAGCAATTGTCACGGAAGAGAATGAGGAAGCACCTGTTGGCTGGCGAAGGCCAAGCCACCAATCAGGTCACCCAGATCCAATAACGAAGAAGCGTAGAACCGAGCTTTCTCCGAGGTTAACATTCGCGTTGTCTACACAGAATCTCCCATATACCCCGACTTGTGAATCGCGTACAAGCCTCTCGCCTCTGCCCGTATACATACGTACGAACGGCCAATGAACGGGAAAGAATTTTCGAGCCTGCACCACGAATCTTATCCTACGTACGAGTCACGAGGAACCCGAGGATCGTGACCGAACCTTCGGACGCGCGAAACCGATCGCCGGACCACAGACTTTTATGCGCGACGAAAGATTAGATAGACCTGCATCGCGGATAGACGTTCACTTTATCGTTTGCATTTTACATTTCCTCGTCTCTGCTTTTAATATTTCCAAACTGGCAACCGCTCTTCGCGTCTACCGCAGATTTTACAAATGCATAGATAACATATTTTCCGTAATAGGAGATATCAGAATTCTTGCGTTCGCTTATTTATATTATAATTTGTATTTAAGCTCCGGCGTACCACCACCTTTTCACGTTTCATCCGGAGAATAATGATTCCGCAGGAATGCAAGGATTATTAGCGTCGTTCTCTTTTTATATACACCGTCAGCCTCTGACAGTTCGTAAGTTACAGGCTAAAAACAAAATAGGAGAGTGACTTCCGTGCAATTAAAGCACGTGCCTTCGCCCGTCATATCTTTCTTCGCAACGCATCGACCATAAATATTACCCATTCATAAATACGTACATGTTATATCAACGACTATAATTTTTATTCGTTTCGATATGCTCGTTGCGTATGAAAATATCAAAAGCGAAGCGTACGTTTAAACGTATTCGCAATAGGAAATGCATTCGTTTGACGTCTGATTCAGCATAAAAATCCAAGGTTCCGCGAAGGGAGAAGAGGAAGAAGAGGATCGGTAACTGGGTTACCGGTAGCTTCTCGGTGCGACGAGCAATGGGAAAGCTTGTCGCTCTCTTTGTCTTTCTCACGAGCCTTTTCCTCTCGCGGCGTGGAAGATCGCGACCGATGGATCTGTCCCTTGCCTTCCTCCATTCATCCTCGCTCTCCCCGTAATCGCATCTCTGTCCCGAGCGGCGTTTACACGTGGTCGTGATACGTGGAACATGGAACGTCCCGTACGTCTCTCTGAACCGAGCGGATAACGGGATTTCGGGACAGGGATACCGTGAACACACACAGTGCGTACTTGGTTTCGAGACTCGCGCGTGCACGCGAGCGTGTAAATCTCTCGGTTATCGATGTATCGTATTAAAGAAATAGAGACGTCGTATCGATCGATCGTCTAGTGCGCTCGTCGCGTATTTCGATTCAGATTACAAAACCCTAATTAAATTCGATTTTTATTTGGTAGAAGAATACCTTGGAAATGTTTAGAGAACTAAGAATTCAACGGTTACGTTGCGCATCTGGGCTACGGATTCGATGATCGCGTGAGAAAATTGCGCGCACAAAATGTAAGCACGGCAAGTCAGTTACATGTCGCGATGCTTAAATAAAAGAAATTTCTATCAGGGACGCGTTTTCTCGATTGCTACCGCGTTTGACGTTCCAATAAACTATACAGTTTACTTGTAACTATCGTTACCTCCGAGTCGCATCGTTGCGAGTAAACCTCGAGTAAAAACTGAGTTACAATTTTTACATGTAGCTCTCGCGACGTATGCCACGATACTAATTTCTTATACGTATGTACGTACCGTTATAGAAGATGGTAGAGACATATATATGTATAATACGAGCAAATTTTCGTATGGGTGCGTGAAATAGTGATTAATATGTTTGTTTTATCGTTTACTGTAATAGAGAAACCGTTTGGATTTTCATTCAAATTTTTGAACAGCTATTAAACACCGCTTTTTAAAATTGTACGAGTCGTAGGATATCTAGGGAGATTTTGAGAGATTGCGATACGAAACTGATATAAACTTTGAAGAAACAATCTTCCAAAATTTCCATTTAAGGACTCATATAACCGTAAACAATTTATGTAATTGTTTGTTACAGATGGCTGCTGGGCTGACTGTTCATCTGTTTCTCGTGATCCTCTCTTCGACGTCCGTCATTTCACACTCCTACGTGCCCCAGGCCTCAGGTAACAATTAAATTATGTAACAATCGTAAGGTAATGAATGAACGATTACGATCAATGCGTGACTTAAAATCATAAATAATCACTGAATAAATACGTAAAATGATTACTTAATATTTACGCGAAACACTTAAAGTAACTGATTAACTATTTGTTCACATGCCTGACTGAGCGCTGTGAACTGGAAAAAGATTTCGCGTCGTTTTTATGGGTTCTCCGCTCGGTGACACGGTCAGGTGCGAAACGAAAGTCCGCGAAGAATGGCCAAAAAAAATGTGGAACGCCGAAAGGATCTTGACAGCGCGTACCGTGGACGATTCGCGGAGTAGGTCATTATATCGGTAGTATGCGGGTATATACGAGCAGGCACGTGTGGAGCCTACATGCTTGCTCGCCTATGGCTCGTGCTCGTCTGACCAGAACCGATATTAAACTAAATAACAACTTTTATCAGCGGGGACACGTAGAGAAATCGAAATTTAGTGTTCGCTTACTTTTCTAATAGATTGCAGATTTTTGTAATAGGATTCCTGCGTTACAACAGATCGCTCGTAAATTATTATTATTTGAATTTACAGGCAGGAGATTGTTCGGCGGGTACAGGATAATACCGAAAGCGTGCCAGCCGACGATTCCAGGGTTGGTGAAATCGAACGAGCCGGCGGTATGCATGTTCAATTACGAGTGCTCGCGCAGGAACGGGCAAGTGGTCGGCGCTTGCATGGACGGATTCCTGTTCGGCGCGTGCTGTCAATTGCCGTCGAGAAATTCGGCGAGCACCGCGGACATCGAGGACGGTCCCGCGGTCACCGATGAAATATTCAATGCGCACGAGATCGATCGCGTCCCCGATATTCCTATCTTGTTAAATTCGGACGGAACCCCGCTGGGGATGACGGTGTCGCAGGGCGATCAGAAAACCGATGAACCCGGCAACGAAGATGCTGGTTACACGAAAATTTCCACGTACGACACGCCCACGACAGCCGCGAAGCCGACGGCCGGAGTTTCTCAAATTCAGGACACGGTTCAGAACGCGGAGAGGCCCCAGTTACCCGGCCAGCCAGATATAAGCCATTTGGAGGAACAGTTCCCGGCTCTTCTGGGTCAGCAAAACGTTCTGGACGATTTGGGCCTCCCGGGACTGTTGAGTCACTCGAACAGCGCGCAGAGCGATCGCCCGGCTAACACCGCTGTTAATCCGGTGACCACGTTGCTCAGTCCCGATCAGATACTTCAGATAGCTGATCCGGTTGACCAACTTCCAGCCCTGTTCTCGCACGGTTTGGGCCAGAACAATCACAGCTCGCCCGAAACGATTTTATTAAACGAGAACGGGACCACGTTGAACGAAACGAATAATCCTGACGATCTGTTCAAACCCGGTATGGAGGAGAAGAAACCGAGCGAAGACAGCACTCAACGACCGAAGACGACTTCCAGCGAAATGAAGAAACCTCAAGGTTCTACTTATCAAACGACGCAGTGGGTAAAGTTCCCGGAGCAATCTTCGTCCGTTCACGAAGCGAGGCCGCCGGTAGTCACGCAGATGTACGCTAACGCGCAGAGACTGACGACAACGTCTCTGCCCGAAGAGATGGCGGTTGATAATTTCGAGAGGATCGGTACGATGGAAGAGAGAGTTTCGACGAAGAACATAGAAGCTGTCGGTTCGACCAACGAGGGGACGACGACACCGATGACTACTCTGAGCGACGCGAAGGAGGAATTGGTGAGAGTACCAACGATCACTTATGATACATCGCCTTCTGGCAATAAGAAAGACGACGCGGTGGACAAAGAGGAATTGGCTATCAATCATATAATCTCTATCCTGAACGACACGAAACCCGGCTCAGGGACCACGATACAAGCGCCGAACTCGTCGATCAACAAATGGGTCAGCATCGACGAAACGTCGAAACCGTCTTTAACGAGAATCTCCACCAGACCGTTTACCTCCGGACCTACGATCGCTCAGACCTTCCCGTACACGTTTTATAAACCGGGACAATCGCCGAATTATTACAACTACGAAACGGTCCCTACCGAAACTAGTTATACCTCCGCGTCGACGTTCAACTCGAAACCATCGACGCAGTCTTCCTACTCCGGCGTTACCTCGGACTTTCCGGCGAAAACTACTACGAATCCACCGGCACCCACGTTGATAGTCCTAGGACCTCTCGGCACGGAATACGCGGAGACCACGCAGAAAATTGTCACGAGGAAGCCAGCGACCGAAGCAGTCGTCACAAATGGTTTGAAGCCAACGGTCGGATCGGTAAGACCGAGTCCGCTCGCCACTAAGAAACCTAGCGTGTCCACGACCATCACTCATAACATCAGTACGGTGATCTCGAACGTTGCTACGAACAACGTGGTTTCCACCAGCTTTTTCAGCGTCAATGTGAAAGACGGGACCACTTCGAAACCGACCGTGAATACCAGTTACAGTACGGAGCCGGTCGTAGCAGAGACAGACGCGTCGGAGAAGCTCCCTACGAGGAGACCTACGATTTGGACCACTATTTCGACCTGGCCCAGCAAACCTAGTTTCCATTTGAGGCCATCGTCGGTCGCTTTCTCGGATGAACCGTCGTCCGCTGTGATATTTAAAGATCCCGCGACGACGGCTATGGACTTCAAAGCGACGACCGCTTTGCCGCACTGCGACGAGGAAACCGCAGCTCCGGACGATTTAATTAATTTCCCTCCTGTGCGTAATCCGAATCTGAATCTGTCGACGCCGATCTCGCAGCAGGAAAAACCGACCGTCATCGGATCTTACAACAACAGCGGTTACCCTGACATAGAGATCATCAGTGAAAATGATATTCCAACGCCTACTTTCATCGAGGACGATGTTCTCACGAATAAAGTTGACACGTTCGTGAATAAAATCGTGCAGTCATTGCAAGGCAACTTCCAAGTACGTATGTCAACCGGTGTAAAAGTAATGTTCGCGAATTCACAGATATTTTCCGAGTCGAATCAAAGCGATATTCTGATTTGATCGAATAGACGGTAATTTCAAATGCGTTTCAGGATCTGAAAGATGTGGTTTACAATCGTGTCAACGGATCAGCCGCGTCCTCGCTAGCTTCGGAAACGTCGAGCGCGACGAAGAGGCCAGCTACGACGACGAAGAAACCCGTGCGAAAACCAGGCTCGACGGTGAAACCATCGTTTACCACAACGAAGAAACCAGCGACCACGAAGAGGCCAGCGAATCGTCCGACGACTTCGAAACCATCGGGGAGCCGGCCTTCGAAACCGCCGACTACTTCGAAACCGAAACCAACCACGGCGTCCAGCGCGACCACGAAGAAACCCCAAGTGACGACGAAACGCACGAAACCGACCAGGAGGCCGACTACCACTCAGGCAGCGACTACCGAGCCAGTGGTTGTAGCCGACGAAGAAGCCAGCACGTTGAATGCGATCGAGACTACTACCACGAGTCAGCAAATCACTTCTACAAACGATTTCCGTTCCCGTAAGTGTAGAACTACATCCGGTTACAATAATTGTAAGATACTTGATTTTTTTTATAGAGATTGACTCGATAACTGATACGACTAATTTAACACGATTGATTCAAATGGCTAATTTTGTTGGTTGATTCGATTAAAACTTGTAGAGTGCGGGAAAAGACCTCTGATGAAATCGGGTAGAATCGTCGGTGGTAAGGCAGCTACATTCGGAGAATGGCCATGGCAGGTCTTAGTACGTGAAGCTACTTGGCTGGGTCTCTTCACGAAAAATAAATGCGGTGGTGTTTTGATTACGGACAAGTACGTCATCACGGCGGCTCACTGTCAGCCAGGGTAAGTGTAAAGTGAGCACTTCTATACTATGTATTTCCTCGCTTCTACCACTTAGGAGAGATTAGTAAATAGTGGCAGCCCCTGTGTTACAGCGCGGCAGGCAAAAGGGGCCTGAGGGGGCCTGGCAGCAAAACGGATCTCTGAAATCTCACAGCATGACTACTTTGGCACATAGTTTTACTCGTTTATTAATCAGAATTTAACTACTTTTACGATACATTCATACACATCTCTATGTGACACTTCTATGTTAACACTTGTGTACAGATTCCTATCATGTACCATGTTTTTTTCCGCCGCAAGGCCCCATAACGCTGGCACTCTTTACTAATCTCTCCTCGGTGCTTCTACTTAAATTCCTTCGTTATTCGTACTCCTTGATATTCGAAATCGGGAGAGAATCTTTTATTCGTAATATATAATTCGTAGTTCTTTTGTAATTTGATCGATCCAATGCAGTTTTAGTTTTCATATCTGATATATCACGTCTCGATTTATAAATATACAGATTTTTAGCGACGTTAGTAGCCGTTTTCGGCGAGTTCGATCTGTCCGGTGAATTGGAAGCGAAACGCAGCGTGACGAGGAACGTTCGACGAGTGATCGTAAATAGAGGGTACAATCCGACAACGTTTGAAAGCGATTTGGCACTTTTGGAATTAGAATCTCCGATACAATTCGACGTCCACATCGTGCCTATCTGTATGCCTGAAGACGGAATAGATTTCACTGGCAGAATGGCCACTGTCACTGGGTGGGGACGTTTAAAATACAGTGAGTGATCACATAAGCCGCTTCTCTTCAAGTTCTACGTCTCCCTTATTAAAACTCGATCTCTTTACGGAATTAAATGTTCGATAAACAATTTTAATTTGCAGATGGAGGCGTACCTTCGGTACTGCAAGAGGTCCAAGTACCCATAATAAAGAACTCCGTGTGCCAAGAAATGTTCCAGACAGGTGGACATTCGAAATTAATTCTCGACAGTTTCCTCTGCGCTGGATACGCCAACGGACAGAAGGACTCTTGCGAGGTAATTTTTCGTTTCATTCGCTCCATTAATCATTACTTGATATCTGTTATCAATTTCATGTCTGACCGAGCCTATTTGATCAATCAATACATGCATTTGAGCAAATCAAACTTCCAATGTTCCGACAGAATGTTAGCTTCATCTTTTAAAACAATTTTTATTGACTCGTTAATGTAAATAAATAATTATGATATAAAACGTGCGTAATGATTACTTGATATCTGTAATCAATTTCATGTCTGATCGAGTCTATTTGATAAATCAATACTTGTATTTGAACAAATCAAACTTCCAATGTACCGACAGAATGTTAGCTTCATTTTTTAAAACAGTTTTTATTGACTCGTTAATATAAATAAATAATTATGATATAAAACGTGCGTTGGAATAAATAATTTCAGGGGGACAGTGGCGGCCCATTGGTAATGCAACGACCGGACGGACGATGGTTTTTGGTAGGGACAGTGTCGCACGGTATAACGTGCGCTGCGCCTTATCTTCCAGGCGTATACATGAGGACGAACTACTTCAAACCTTGGCTGCACAGTATCACCGGAGTCTGAGACCTCGGGAAATTGCGTGTTTCCTGAATCACTGTCGACTCCGTGCCACTTGTATAAATGTACAAAGGAAGAATAATTTATTTCCTACGGAATACGTAGATAAGAAGACAAAACGAATACTCCAGTACGATTCGTATACCGTTTCCCGCTTGAAATTATTTTAACTGCCATTATTTTTAATAAGCATTTGAATCTGTTAATTATTTATTATTACTAGATCGGTTTAGTAGAACGGATTATGTGAGATTTTTATCGAGATGTATGAGAGATTAAAACCGCAGAAAATACGAAATATTACTTATACGGCGAGCAGAAATTCTATTTAAATCAGCTATTGCAATAATTTTCATTTCGATTTCGGTTTCGAAATTCTTGGCAATTGTTTAAATTCGTATACGAATTACGTTATCGAATATACGTGTATCCAACAACGTCGAACGTGTTGCGCGTTCCGTGTATGTACATGTACAAATACGTGTACAGTATGTATTACAATTACGAGTTGGGAGACTTATTTATTTCGTTGTTAGCTGTTATTTATTAAACTCATTTTTATACGAGACAACGTCCCGATTTACTTCCCATCTCGAACCTAAGGACGTAATTAAACGAGCGCGTTAACTATCGAGTACTTGAAGCATGGGTGGGGCGATAATTACAAGTCGGCAACTTCTAACTTCGCGTGACAATGCTAGAAACTTGAACCGTCGTAACTTTCTCGGAAATCTAAAATTCGCTGGCTTCATCGACACGCGATAATTAAACTCGGATAATGTCACTGCCCGAAACAGAAATAAATGTGCGTTAAGAGACATTCGATTTGGTGAACTGTCAAAGGTAAATGTGATCCAACTTGAATAACGGATGATAACATATCACGTGAACAAGGATATCCTCGAAGCGCGACGTGGATTCATCGGCACGTTTGAGGATTCGAGTAAAGAATCAAGAATAAAAAATCGTTCAACGCGAAATCAGACCATTCTTAAAGTATACATCGCACATGCCTCGACACACGCGAGCATTCTAGTGAAGAATAAAAAATAAAAATGATCGACCTTAAATAACATCGTCCAACGCGAAATCAGAATACGCTCAATCGAGCCCATCATTCTAGCAAATGAAGAAACAAAAACGATTTAACGTAGGTATGCACGTACGTTTTATTTTATTTCTTCAGGCTATTTAAATGTTGTGCTTCACTGGTCTTCGCATAAAAGCACGCTATAGGCGCATGAATGTAACTCGCGTATTATAAAAATAACTTGACTACACGCAACGTAAAAACGTACTTTGGCATTTTCATAGACAAACGGTTCTGTCATAGATGAATTTATGCGAGACTCGTGCGTGCCAAGAGGAATCGTGCTAGAATAAGAACTCGCCCCACGCGATTCATAAAAATTAAAACAATTGTGGTAGCAATGCGAAAAAATGATTTGAGTAAAGAATTCAAACAATTGTTGTATTGATTTGACAATTGATTGTAAAAATAAGAATTCTATCTAGTCATTTTTATATCTAAGAATTTTCATCTAATTTTCTTGACGCAAACCGCAATAAAAATTTGACGTATTTTATTGACGGTGTATCACCGATATGTGAATTTTAAAGATTCATTTCATTATCGAGTCGAAACGAGCTATTTTCTTATTCATTTCTTTATACTGATTCTATGCTTGATGGGTGATATTTTATTATTGGCAAACAAATTCATGATGACGGATGCAATTAGAAATTGACAGATACTTTTGACACGTTCATTAACCGATTATCGCGTTACCTCGTACATTAATTATGACAGAACCGTGGGTGTACGATGATTAAGAGAAATTAGAAACAACGATGACATTTGCTTGAAATATTATAGCTCGAATATGTAACGTGCGCACGACTATAGATAGGTCATCAGATACGAATAATCTCATTCATTACCGTGTAGAAAAATTTTATCCAGTAATCAAGTAATGTGGAATGATCGTTACCACTTCGTACGGGGCTAACAATTTTCTTTTTATATCTTCCATGTCCTACAAATGGCGTTAATCGACGTAATGATTAATTGACAGTATCGATTAAAGTATTAACAAGGTATTTTGCTGAATAGGTTTAAACGGAATGCACTATGTTTTCTTTGAAAAATCTTGTAGGCTGAGGAAACTAATGTTTGCACCCGACGTAATTGCACATGTCTTGCAATCCAGTTGCGTCCTCTTTATTATTGCACGCGTCCCGGTATTATTATTCATGGGCCACCTAGGAGTCAAATATATGGAGCAAGATCGACCGCCCGGCAAAGAACATCAGGACACCGCGGATCAATACGACCAACAGAGACAGACGGAACGGCGGTCAGGCGGAGCGACGAGGAGAGAGCTGGACACCTACGCGAAAGTGTGCTAGCCCAACGGCGCAGCTGTATCCTGGAAGGATGCGATCTTCCCAAAAACCTTTTCTCTACGCGCCTTCGCAATTGTACAGAATGTTTCGTCCGGGAAAACGATGATGACAAATCAGAAAGCTTCTACTTAGATGTTCTTCGTCAAATACGTTGATATACTTTTTGACGTTTACGTAAACCCTTTGAATTGTTAACGTACACGCGATAAAGCGAACGAACGTATTTCTTTTTATTCTACCTAAATATTCATAATCTACTATAAGGAATAAATCAAAGACCGAGAAAACTGTTATTTTAAATAGTATCGTTTTCCATACGTTAACGTCTATTCGATATCGCATCGACCTGGGTCCTGTAGGTGCAAATATTCTCAATAACGATTGTAAAAAAAAGTGAGGAAACGAGAAAATCTGAATGAAGAAAATATCAAGTTAGTCGCGTGAGTACGAAGAATCGGGCGTAGCGCTTGCGCGAATGCTCGCAAGCTTTGTACAAGGGAAACCGGAACGACGTAGGGGTATAGATTGCCAATGCGAGCGCAACTCGAATCAGTGCTTCGAGGAACTCCATCAAGGACTTGTTGATCCCCTGGAACGCAGGCTTGTACCGTTCGCCAAGTTAATTAACTGACGACAGCTGAAGATCGAGTAAGTCCTACGATCATTCTCAAAGTCAAACCCTCAATCAATTGGACCTTCTTTCCTCTTACACCCTTATTACTGCTACTCCTTTTGATACCAAACACTGAAACATAGTAATTTAACGCAGAATTCAGATCAACCAGTAGAAGAATGTCATTTTTTTCATTTAATTGACTCCTCTCTTAATAGAAGATCCCTTTATTTCCCTGATTCACCTCTTCGCACCATTTCCTATCGTTACATTAAAACCCGATAGAATTTCTTAGTACGTATACAACACGCATAAAAATCCTATTGAACCACCGAAGGATTGAGAAGAGTACGAAGTTGAACAGCGAAGAAGCCTAGTGGAGAGTGAAGTCATATTTGAAAATTTGAGTCGTACTACTGAGTCGTCCTCTAATTAGAAGAATCCCCTTTGGTCCATCTCCGCTTACATTAAAATTCATTGAAACATGAAAGTTATATTAAAACTCGATAAAATCCTTTAGTATCCTTTCAGCAGATATAAAATAATTCTACCGAAGGAGCGAGAAGAATTTTCTAATCACTGCAATTTAATTAGTAGACGAAGCGGTAGCTCGCCATGGGAAAAATGCACAGGTGCATTACGCTGACCGCCGTGGTTTTCGCGATCACGATGTGCTACGAGGGCGTCGAGGCCTGGGGCGGCCTTTTTAATCGTTTCAGCCCGGAAATGTTATCGAATCTCGGCTACGGCGGTCACGGAGAGTACGTGAGCAAACCTGGATTTTATCAGGTATGACGAACTTCCACAGTAGGTACACTACGTACACGATCGATAGACGTATTATTTTCATGCAATTGCACGCATTTACGTCCGAGCTTCGACGTTACATATTCCCACGATAATTAAAGATAATTTCGCGGATCTCTTGCTCGAAATTAAATCTGCGACTATAAGCAAATAATTTGTCAAATCTCTCGCGTCAAATCAAATTGTTTTTAATACCAGTGCCATACTCCAGTTGTATTATAATTTCCAAAATATCGGTTCAGTTATTCCACGTGGCCTTTTCTTTTATTTGCACGCATAATTAAGAATTAACAGGCATAATAATGAGAGGCAGAATGGAATAAACGTGAAAATGTGAGGACTGATTAAAAGCGTTAATTTATGATAATTAAGGAGGCAAATGACCTAATCTACTTTTGATACACGTTTCATTGCATGTGTATTCTCACTTTAACGAGATTCTAAATGACTTCGTTTCAAGCGGCCGTTATCAACTAGTTACGGGAATTCTTATGCCGATTCCTTGGACGTACCGTGCGAGGAAAGGAGGTGCACTGCTAACGAACACTGTTGTCCGGGTTCCATTTGCGTAGACGTAGACGGAGGTAAATCAGTTTTACCAATAAAAGTGTTGAACAAATTTTTTGTCAACCCTTCCGACTTCTCGCAAAAAATTATATTCTTCGGTTCTTTGATAAAAAAGTTATGCCATTTTAAAGAGTGCACTAGCACTTTTTTATAACATAAGTAACAATGTTGTAAAAGTAGTTACCGTAGTAAAAAAGATAATGAATAAATTTGCGAGGTGAATAGGGGTTTCCTATGTTAAGAAACATTTTTCAGAAAAATGGGTTTCATGATAACGGTTGACTTTCTAGTTATCGGTCAATGCATATTCAATCTGGGCCAGAAGCAGGGTGAACTGTGCAGAAACGACGACGACTGCGAGACTGGTCTGATATGTACCAAAGTTCCCGGCAGCGAGACTCGTTCGTGTCAGCCACCGATAACTTCGAACAAGCTATACAGTAAGTGATGCTGTATTTGTATGCGACAGTGAATCCTGCTCGAATCGATAAAAGGTCAATTCGCAAACGGTTACGTCAACTCTTTGTTAAGCGACTATCTCCCTCTCTCTCTCTCTCTCTCTCTCTCTGCCCACGCTCGCAACTTCTAACTTTAGAAAACTTCTGTTCTTGTTCGATCTCGCAGACGAAGAGTGTAACATGTCCGGGGAGTGTGACATCAGTCGCGGACTCTGCTGTCAACTTCAAAGACGTCATCGGCAAACTCCGAGGAAGGTACTGACATTTTCATAAACAAGTTGATTGATAAAATAACAAACAATTTCTACGCGTATCATGCTGCATTTACTGCGAATTTTTAACCCCGTAACTACGGGCACTTTTACAGCAGCTAATTGCTGCGAACGCTAAAAAAAAGATAGTGAAAGTAATGAAAATTAAATAATAGTACGAATTTCTTTACGTTCTTTTCGTGTCCATTTAGGTTTGTTCGTACTTCAAAGATCCTCTGGTGTGCATCGGGCCTGTGGCAACCGATCAGATAAAGTCTGTGGTGCAGTATACTTCCGGTGAGAAACGGATCACTGGACAGGGGAACCGAATTTTCAAACGAGTTCCCTTCGCCTAAACGTTTAATCGTTCCCAGAGAATCAGAGAACAGGGAGGGGGGAGGGGGGCAGAGGGGAGTACGTGAAATCAAATCCACCTTACGACGTGCGGGAAACCTAATTGTAAGATAAGTCACTTCTCTGATTAATATCGATGTTCCTGGTCCTCCTCCTGTGTGGAAAGAATGGAACGGAGGGCTCGGGAACGCTTTGAACACGCTTCTCGATTGTTTTCCTGCAACTGTTACGACTGACGATGATACATATCAGAATAAACCCGTCTATAGATTCATAAGATAAACTATATTATATGTATGGTGTTAAGAAGAATTTATGTGATCTGTTATTGAAACTTAATACTTGTAATTTGAACAAATGTGTACAGGATGTTCGGAGAAATGAGAATGTCTTTCTTCCATTACGTTTCCTGTTTCTCGGCTTGCCCAGATTTTTGATCGATGCATAATATCTATAGATGAATTAATCGGGAGAAGATTTGCATAAAGAAGAAACGTTGGGGCAAGTGTTGAAATTCGATTCTTCCATCGCGCGAACTTCGTGAAAAAATATGAACAATAATACTCGCTTCATCCTGTACACCTTTTAGCTTCGACGATTGTCCGCGATTTTCAAATGGTACTTAAATTAGGTTTCCTAAACTCATTCCTAAGGTATCCGCTGTGGTACCTAATTCAAACGCACACGACAAACGCATACCTTTATTTCCTGCTACCGACGGATGAGGAGATACTGTTTCCTTTATTTATAACTAAACGCTGAGAACATCCATCGAGTGCCCAGATTGAAACTGAAAGAATTTAAATCGTATGATCAATTGCTAGATCGAGTCAAGACATATCACAAGACATATCACTAATTACCCGCTTTATCTAGCGTATATTCCAAATTATTAGCGGTATACCTTATACGTAAACGTTAATAAGTATGTTTGTTCAAATGTAAACGCAGCTCGATGAAATATTTATCGCGGGAGTCGCTCGTCAAATTCTGAACGTTAAATATAACACGATTATATCGTATACTTATCTATGTGGAAAATCTTGTTACGTTGAACGTTGGTTGAGGTCGCGATTTTCAACAATGTACAAACCCACTGATCCTGGGCAACGATTCGCGATCACCTTTACGAATGTTACGATTATTGCCGATCGAGAGACGATAGCGTAGATGTAAAATCGAATATCTTCTGATGCGTAAAGTACCTGTTACGAAATCTGGACAACTCGTTACCAATTACTAGACCGCGGATTTTTATGCGACTACACAAAATTTTAATGTGAGAAAATTCGTCTACTCCATAGGATCCTCGCGAATACCGAGATGGATCGTTATGAATCTCACGTGATCAAGAGAAAAACCTGTCTAAACAGATTGAAATTTATTTCAGGGAGTATATAATATTCCATAAAAATCCGCTGTCTACCGATGACAGTCGTCGAGAGTCCGAAACTACCGTGGAAAAGAAGGATGCATAGATTTCTAGTCGAAGAATATTATACTTCCATCCACGTTGACCTTTTATCGCGTAAGGGAAACTCTAACATATGAGAATGCCTAATCCATTAAGAAGGTTTTAAATATGAATGTTATTACTACAGATATATGTATATCTTATTGAAATTATATTTTTATCTTCGATCTATATATATATATATATACATATACAAACACGATATATATATATATACCTAAACGCTATATATTTACATAGTATTCATATATATTTTCCGGATGCGTATCTATATTTCAAATCTATGATAGCTATTCCTCCTCTGATGCGTCGTGCGTACCTAACCTACGTCATCCGATAAGGTTCAATTGCTCCTCAATGATCGATCGATTATTTTTCAAATACAAGAAGTTGTACTATTTAAAAATATTTTAGTTTATATTCATCGTTCGCGAACTATGAAGTACGAGACAGAGGAAAATGAACTGATAATAAAATGTCGTGAAGATCAAGGGAAACTTTTCTCTATATCGTTTGAACGTATGTACGATCCATGGAGGGATTGCTATGTTACACGTGGCCGCTGCGGTCTTGAGTCAAAAGTACCTCTACTACATGAATTATATAATTCGAAAGTAATTATATGTGTATAACTATGTATATGCAATGTTCAGAATTATAATGCAGAGTTATAATAGTTTCATGTGAAATAAACTGTGGTGCATACAAAACATTTAAAAATTCGGCTTTCATTCACCTTACCATTATCTGTTAAAGATTTTTAATATAAATGTTAAAGATTTTAAGTATAAATGTTATTGCTACAGTTGTGTATATCCGATTGCGATTACGGGGAACCTGAAAACTACTGAGAATTGAGAATTGACGAAATCGATTACGCTGCGCGCATGCTTCAAAAATCACAATGTGCCCAACATTGCGTACCTTCATCATATATTAATTTTGTTGCAGAAATCATTGGAGACTCGTAACTAACATAAAAGGGAAGAACGATAATCCAATCAATCGGATACTATTTTACGAGCTACATCCATATTTTATGATTTCTATTTCTTTAGGCTCTGTAGACCTTGGGAATTTTGCTTCTACGACTATATCGTGCCTTTTCTTACAACACTGCTTCTCTTCTCTCTTTCTCTCTCTCAAGCTATGAATCTAACTGTCGATCGACGGCAAGATCCTATCATGTTTGACATATGGTTCAATTTATTTTACGTCATTGAAATTAAGCATAAGCCATGGGATGTAAAATTTGTCTGAATATGATTTTGTACAATTGTTCTTGAAAGAATTACGTAATTTGATACGCGAATACTTGGTCATGATTTAATCATAACCTTACTATCGATAGCCTGAAAAAATTATGTATAAATAAAGTTTGTGAATGTTTTAACGTGAAGAAAGTCGTTTAAAAGTGATAAGACTTGTATTAAAAATGTTTAACATTTTGAACTTCTAGATTAGATGTATGTAGTAACAATTAAATGAAATGAAGCTCGTGTCAAAATATGTTGATAAACTCGGAGAAGGGTGAGTGACTTGTAGTTATTAATAAGAATAATGAAAATAAAATGTAAACGAGTATAATTTTAGGAGCGTGTCCCTTGTCCCAGAAAATGCAGAGGATATATGGCATGCGTACAATCTTATTACCGAAGGAGATTTTGTTAGTAGCTCTACTATAAGGTAAAACGTTATTTTCATGACTAACGAGTAGGCTACGGATGTTTATAGTTATAAATCTAATTAAACAAAAAAATAATTGTTAATACTGTTATAATTGTAGAAAAGTACAGACAGAATCGGCAACTGGTAGTTCAAGCAGTTACAGAGTCAGAACTACCTTAACTATATGCGTAGAAGGCATTGATTTTGATACTCAAGCATGTGTTCTAAGACTGAAAGGTAGAAATGTTGAAGAAAACAAATATGTGAAGGTATTAAATCTATCAAATATCTATCTATATAGTATCTATCAAATATGTTAAGGTATTTAATCGAATTACTTGGCACGTTACATTTGGAATCTGAACGGTGCATTGTTTTTGTAGACAGGAGCATATCATACATTGGATGTGGAGCAAAATAGAAAGTTTACAATCATTAAAACTAAATGGGATTCTATTTCTTTGGAACGAGTCGATACTGCTTGCGATCCGACACAGGTAGGAAGATAATGTTAAGCGTGAAAAATCAGTTAATATATTTTTACATAATTTTAATTATAAATTTGGAAAGAGAATTAAGAATATATGAGAGTTAGTGCAAAAGTTTGAAACCGATCAATTTGACTAGTAGTGATATTTCAGTATTAAAACTCAGTAAAATGAAATATCTCCGTTTCCTTAGTACGCAGATGTTGCAGCTGTGGTGATGCAAGAAGGCATAGCGCATATTTGTTTAATAACTTCCAATATGACAATAGTTCGTGCTAAGATAGACCAAGTAATACCTAGGAAAAGGAAAGGCAACGTTACGCAACATGAAAAGGTTTTGTTTCAAACTTACTTTCGAAATAATTCTGATTGAGTTTTCCTATACAACAAATTTTCAGGGGTTAACAAGATTTTATGACAATGTAACGCAAGGAATATTGAGACACATCAATTTCGATATTGTGAAATGTGTCATCCTTGCTAGCCCGGGCTTCGTTAAGGACCAGTTCATGGATTACATGATTGAACAAGCTATTAAGTCTGACAACAAAATAATATTGGATAATAAAGGAAAATTTTTACTCGTTCATTCTAGTTCGGGCTTTAAACACTCTTTAAAAGGTATATAAAATATGTAATATATAGAATATTGTTTGATCCATTTTTTCTTATAGAGGTGCTGGCTGAACCTACAGTGCTCCAAAGAATATCGGAAACGAAAGCATCGGGTGAAGTGAAGGCTCTACAGACCTTTTATACGATATTACAAACTGATCCTTCGAGAGCTTTCTATGGGAAGAATCATATTCTGAAAGCTAATGAATCTCAAGCTATTGAAACGTTATTGATCTCTGATAAATTGTTCAGGTAAACACTTGAGTGATATGAATTTATAATTATACGCTTATTGGAACAATTTTAATACAGATGTAAAGATGTAAACGAGAGAAAAGAATATGTTGAGATAGTCGAGAACGTGAGAGATTCTGGCGGCGATGTAAAGATATTTTCAAGTCTCCATGTCTCCGGAGAACGTAAGTTACATAATTAATTATTCCAAACTTTTATATCCATTTCCGCACTCTTTCTGCTCAACGATGTTTTATATAGAATTAGAACAGCTCACTGGAATAGCAGCTATACTACGTTTTCCTATGCCAGAATTGGAAGATGAGAATGACAGCGAAACTGATTCAGACGAAGATGATTAAAACGCTTAGATTAATATGGTAATATGCAATTTGTATATATTTGTGCTGTGCACAATCAAAAATACACATTAATAACAACTATTGGAAATCAATGTTTCTTAATTACTCTCTCCTTCCATTGGATCCCAAATACTCAATCTGGTAACTCTGTAAGTTTATTGTGAAGTATTTAATAATGTGCAAGTTCGTGTTAGGTTAATTTTCTGTAGAATTTGAAAAGTACGCGGGAATCCGGAACGGGAGTCCGAGAAAAAGAAGCAGGGAACAGAGCATCTCGAGATGCTGGAATTTGGCAGTCGAGAGAAAATGTGGAGAAAATAAATTAGCCGTATGACGCAGTACTTTGTAATTTAGCACGCTGAAAACAAACGCGTGAGCACTCTCATTTTCTCTCTGCTGGTAGTCGGTTTATCGAAAATCAGCTCCTACATGTATGCACATTATCGCAACGTATCCATGGACGATCTCTGGTTGGGAAACTGATACAGTGGGTTGGGTTAGATTTAGGTATAATGCGGGAATCGAACTACCGGACTCCTGCGGTGTTGCCACTTTCTTCTCGACACGGCTATAGGACTGACGGTACACTCTATCCGGTTCTATAAAAATGATACTTTCCTGTCTACTCGATAGCTACGTAAAGTTTGTCAACGTGAGGAAGTAATTTATTATTAACTAAACTGATCTTGACGATATTATTCTGCCGAATTTATCGACGAAGTGATCACTAAGTAAATTCTACGACTGTACGACGCAGCGATTTCTCAACCGTATTCGTAGAACTCGCGGTCGTCACGCGTCATTGTGTATATCGTACGTGAGCAATTGGTGATCACGTTGAATCATCGGTACCAGTTGTCAATTTCGGTTCATAAGCGTTAAACAAAATTCATCACGATGTGCGCGAAAATGGCTTTCCAGCATCAAGCTGGCACCGCTATGGAATGCCTAAGTGTATGTATACTTTATTCAAATCATTTCCCAAACTTAAGTCCTCATTCTATATTTCTCAAACATTGAATTGTCTGGTCAATTTCTAGATACCGATCGTATTGGTCAAAGAAACCGATGTAAATGAAAACGGGGAGGAAGTGATGAAGTGTGGCTTCAAAATAGGAGGTGGGATAGATCAAGATTTCAGAAAAAGTCCTCAGGGTTATACGGATAATGTAAATGAAAATTAATACTGTGTATGGTCCCAAATATGTACATCGATTTTTTATCACATCGATCGAATTCATTTACAGGGTATATATGTGACCGAAGTGCACGAGGGATCGCCGGCAGCAAAAAGTGGGCTTCGTATGCACGACAAAATTTTACAGTGCAATGGGTACGACTTCACGATGGTGACGCATAAGAAAGCAGTATCTTACATCAGAAAGCATCCAGTATTAAATTTATTAGTAGCCCGCAAAGGGGTAACAAGTACTTAAATACCAAACAAGAGATATATTTGGTCTAAGAAGAATATTTATTTCGTTCTAAGCATTTTAACAAAGTCAATTTATTGGAGCTACAGGTCTGCCAAATATCATGTTAGATAGTTAATAAGTAGCAAGATATCTTCGAGTTAATTTCATCCGACGATTTAATACTTTATATTTTTTCTACTTCGTGAAAATTATTATTTATAGCTGTCCACAGACGTTAAGATTGTTTCGCAGGCATATTCTTTACCCGATTGCAATAGAAGTAGAGAATTAGAATGATAAGCATATGTATAAAAGAACTTGTTATGGTTTGTTATTGTTGTTAGGATAAAAGTGATTGTACGGAAACGCGACGGTATAAGGTTTTCTTCAAAATTCCGCGAAACAATATTTCTTGTGCCAAACAGTAACGACCCGACGTGCGCTCTACGCGAATATTTTTTACTCTCGTGTATATATTTATAAATCAATGAAAGTTTATTTGGTCAGTAAGAAAGCTAAGAGTATTTCTCGATTGATTTTTGAACGGAAGAATGTAATTCTACGGATGAAAGTCAGAATAGTTTAATTCCTTAAGTATTTCTATATTGTAAAATATAACAAAATGCCAAAGCATAATGAAGTTACACTGTTTTAGATGTGCAGACGATTTGGAAAATTTTTTATCACTGATTTGTCAGTATTCCGCGGTAAGATTCATGTACTTCTAAGCATTTGAATGATCTATAGTAACCGATACAATAAGCATCCCCTCAATGCCTTTAACACTAGAACAATCAACGTCGGAAGATTTGCCGAACAGAGTTATTAATTTATTTAACATGCGAGAACTCGATTGCTCTAGCGTTAAAGCACTTTGATTTACGTGGATAAGTATATTAGGATACACTTGAACATTGCATTTATAAGCATTTACAAAATAATTTCTACGAATGAAAGAGTATGTCGTTGAGACTATTTAGATCGAGACCAACAGAACTATTGAATTCTCTATTTTATACAATTTCCCTTTAAGCGATGGACAACAAGTATCTCGTGAGATTTTCGTAAAGTTTTTACACGCAAAAAGGAAGCGACAGTTTTGTATGTTACTATAAATTGGCTACTAATGTAAAATAAGTGACGCGAAGGGAACAAGTTCCTCTAACGATATACCTACGATTTTCTTTTATATCCCGAGGTTCAAATGAAATCGTCGAATTACATGACACTGTAACTAGTCTGCCAATACGAAGATGATTAAAACACGAATTTTTTAGAGTATAAATCCTGTATGCCATTTCTCTGCATGACGTTTCGTTTTAATAATTTCAATCCAACTAATGTGAATAGATATGTAATATACGAGAACGAACCGAATGGCCGCTTGACAGGCTCAAATTCTGATGATTGACAGAAATCGAAAAAATTAAACTGAACATAGAAAACCGTTTTCTCATTATTTTACTAGAGTCTGACGTTTTGATGAAATAAGTCAACTAGGCATTGGTATTATAACATCGTTTTATTAGATTTAAATTGAGATTGGTTATAAATTATGGTGATGAGTTTCGAATACTAGGACTAGGACAAATGATTCTCGCTGCTTTGTATGCTCAATTTCATATTGCGTATAATTGTTGGAGGATACATAATCATTATCTGCAATTCCTTTCTCTGACCACCGCTTCACATGACAATCACGCGTGTTCCCTCGTTTCTCTATTTCGTCTTCCTGCATTCCCTGACACAATGGAAATAACGGCTGCCGAACGCATCGAATACTAGCGTGTCCGCTTGCATAAGGAACGCAGCGCGAATTGTCCGTCACAGTGTTCTCTATTATTTCTATGAAAATCGTAATATCGTATCTCAACGGTTTCCGTATGAGTCATTACCGCTCAGTGATGGTACCCTAAAAATCACGGTAACTAAATGGTCTGCTGTAGATCAAGATTCACTGCATTCCTTATGCTACTGAATCGCCTCCCCGGATCGGTGATAGACAAGAAACAAATGAATCAGTCCTGTGGAGGGTGCTTCGACGGTATCCGCTAACCGTGAATGAAAATAGTGTAAAATAAAAATCGAAGGATTGATCATCCTGAAAGTTGCCAGCAACTCTTTGATACCACGGTCTGTAAAAATCGTCGTAGAAAACGCGAACACTTCCGAGAAGCTCGACCAAAAGTTTCTCACGGACGTACAAAACTTCTGTCGAAATAAATTGGCGAGGAACCACTAACAGCAGATATCCGCGAGACACAGCGATTAAGCAACGAATTTTTATGATTTACCCGGCATCGGTCGTTACACGCAATAAACTGACAGGTGATCGAATGGCAGTAACTTTATTTAAATAAGCGAATAATTTAATAAAGAACTATCGCTAAAAAACTCGCACATATCCTGACTCGATGAAAGTAAATCTATCATGAAGCTGGACAATAAAAATGCGTATTACCTGGAATCGCTGTTGGTTATTGACCTTGCGTCGCAAAATGGCAGTGATTACAGACTGAAACTCCCGATTGTCGCTAATAAACAAGATTAAGCAGATTTCAGCGTGTCCCCGACGCGGGGGACATTTTCAACTAGTAATTGAGACTAAGGAACCGTCCTTTTTCAATTGACGATCACACAGCGTTCGAAGATCTCAGGAATTTCGGCCATAACGCCGCGCGTTGAGAAACAATTCAATTCGAGTGTCGCTCGCAGTGCACTCGCCCGAGTACCTTTGAATTTCCGCGCGGTAGTCGAGACAGCCGACGTAGTCGCGCACCGGGTATTCTCCGATCAGCTGACTCGGTAGCATGCTATTTCCATTTGCCGCTCTTTCGTACGTACGTAATTGTTGCATACTCGACACTGTCGTCGAAATTCCGGAAATCTTCAAACACTGCGACCACCGTTTTTTAAACTATAGTCTCGTCGCAAGGATCGTTTCCGACTTAGAGCATATACTACCAGGGACAGTTTCAGATACGTATTAAAAGTGTAGACAGCCGTAGAATAAGAGAAACATATGAATGACAGATATGTAGCACGGATTTGGTGATAATAATTCCTAACTATACCTTTCAATTAAATTTTTAGCAGAAGCAAAATTAAAAACCTCTACTAAGTCTACGTCTTATTTCTTTAACCCTTTAACACTCCTTTGTCGAGTCCCACTCGACATTTTTTCATGTCTAAATAAATGGATGTCGCGCATACGTTATTTTTTCTTCCTTTATTTATTTAAATTGCCTTAATTGTTAGTTAAAGTAAGTTTCAATTAAAACGCTTACTACTGATAACGAAATTGAAATAAAATTCGGAGTGTAAAGGGTTAAACCTCAATCTTACTCGATTTTTACATAGTTTGAATTTCATTTTAGAATAATTGTGGCAACACAATCACCTCGACATTTTCTACACTCTTAACACATATCGAATTTTGTCTCGAATAGTATGTATGTACCGTGTACTCTAAGGTTTTCGATTTTTCGTACCAATACCGGCTCTATCAGTTAATTAGTTCGTATCGAAACGATTGCTCGAATCGGAACGCGATACGTTACTGTGTTCAGTTCCGCGTGTGCTATTAGCTCGCTCGAACCGATTTTACCGAAAAATTGTCCGCCCGGCTCTCGTGCTCTTCTCGATTCGCGCCGTTCCGTTTTTCTTTTACGCTTTATCGTCGCGAGTCGCGCGTGACAGCGAAACCCAAACGTGTACGAAGAGAAGCACGAAGTGGCAACGAGAACATACGACCGTGGAATTCCGATAAGAACTCTTGTACATACATCGTTTTAACACGCGTTAATTATTATAGTAAAAACGCCATCGTGTTCGTGTAAATAGTTGTGCAGTTTCCGAATAAACTCGGGTTCGAGCATCGATTCGTGGAAGAACGTGGCAATAAACTTTTCTTTCTCCCCGTCAACAGTTCCATCTTTGTTCCTCGTCTGCTTTCGCAGATATCTTTGTATAAATTACGAAGCGAGTACGTAACAGTGTATCGTTACTAATAAATAGACCGCGGATTGGATGCATTCGTCGAAGAATTCGACGCGCAGAGATGATATAGAACGCCGAGGTGCATTACTTTTCAAGAATAAAAGAGATACCGATGACATCGCATGCGAACGCATGAAAATCCGCGGCCTAACAAATAGCCGCGCACAATCCGAGCTTGTAGAACAATCAACTAACGCGGCAGCCAAAACGAACGCACGCCGACTTTCACGAACGATCTATAAAATTTTCTTATCCACGCAACATTCCACGATTTTATCTTATTATGTATCGAGAAACAGCTGGTCCGTCGTACTGGATCCAAAGAAAACAATTAACAGTTAACAATCGTCATTGGAGGTGCACGATAGACCGCGGATTTTATGCAATTTCGCGAAAATTGTCTTATATAAATAAGACAATTCAAGATATCAAAAGTTCAAATGAGTATTTCAATGTTGTAGCGATGAAACAAATTAATTTAGATCGTTATCATCACCGTTTTATTTTGCATAAAGTTCCGCAGTCTAATGATAAAAATTGCTGCATAGACTCCGTAAGTATGTTTGCAAATCGTCTCGTGGATCCTTTTTTAAACAGTGGGATTGTAGAGGACTTGTGTAATGACAAATTTGACGTGCATCTGTAAAAGACAATTTATAAAGGCAAAGAGTTATTGAAGTCCTTGGAGGATTATAAGACGCTTCCTTAATCTTCAAAAAGTGCACCAAAAATGGTAAGTTTTTATCTATCTCTTAAATGTTATTATTTCTAATTACTCGACGTACAGGTAGTAATGTTCAATTTTCCAGACTAGAAAACAATGAAGAACTTCTAGATCGTTACGTTCATTGTCTGAATAACCAACGCGGCGAGATTAGTAATTTTCGTAAGCAAAATTAAAACAGAATTTATATTACATTTTACAATCCCACTGTTGAAGAGAACGATCGCGTGAACATTTTCTGCGCTACTTACGCAGCGTATAATTTCTCTTTTCAACCGTACAACAATTTATTGCCATTTCATATACGTTAATTGTTTATACAAGATCAAATTGTACTCGGTAGTTATGGTAACATTTGCTTCGAGCAAAGGACCGTCGCATTTCGAATCAGTTTCACATCGCGCTACATTTTGCTCGTTACAAATTCCATGAATATAAACGCGTGTCCGTGCGCTCGCCTCACTCGTGTATATATATATTTATATATACACAGATACACTCGATATATACATATACACGGATATAATATGTATATTAACTTGTTTCTCCGTTACTCATTCCATATACTCGATTATCACTCATAATTTTAACATCGTTCATTAATTCGGGGATCCACGGCTGCATCCATTATAATGGAACACTTTTTGGCATATTTCTCTGTCAGTCCCAGTTTATTCTTTTGGTAAGCGTTCCCATTAGTAAGAAACGCACCCTTGTTCATGCTCTGTTAAAACATTATTTCCTCCTCATTCACTTGCGATCAGCGCGTATCACAACCATGCGTGCGAGCGTTTTTCTTCTGGCACCGTCCTCGCGTCTTTGATATTCCTCGCTACGCAATTTTCTTTATTTTTATCTTCCAACGAAGAGATCGACGTTGCTTCCGAAGGTTGGATCGTTCTAAAGCTGAGTGCGTCGAAGCGGAGGGTTGAAACAACGATTCTCCAGAAGTCTATTCATATTTCAGATTGGATATATTCAATGTATACGTATTGCAATTAGTACCGCGTCTCTCGTTAATAGACTGCGGATTCTTATGCAAAAATAAAACTTGTAGAGTGTCAATTTAAGACGGAGACATCGTTTAATCTCCCCATGCAGTTTCGTCGATTATATTTTACATGCTCGATTTTAATCCAAGTGCATAAAATCCGCAGGCTATTCGTTAATTTACAGTTTAAAGCGTTACATTGTTCCTAGTTAGATCCTCTACGTCTACAGATCCGTCGAGCCAAGACCCTAACATCACATTAAAACCGATACGAAATTTCGTAAGTGTCCCAGTGAATTCTCCAAGCTTTGTGGAATAAAAATTCGCATCGAAATCTCGCGGTATCGAGGAAATAGAATAAAACGCGGCGTCACCCTTCTCTCGGAAAAATTCCCAGACGACCAACGCTGCTTTTTAATCGGTCTTCCCACCCTGCCGTCGTTCCCCCCTCGCCTTTTCAGATTTTAAGCTCGAAATCCTGCGTCTTCGTCCCAGGTCCCGGTTTCCTTCGTCGAGAATATTCGCGAATCTACCCGCGGGTGTACGCGCACGCACTCGCATCCCCCTTGACTTGGCACAAACAACAAAGTCTCTGTAAAAAAGGCACTATTTTTGTAAAGCGAAACAGTCACGCGTTACATCACGTCTCGTCGCCCTTAAGATTCCCTCTTTTCATTCTTCCCATGAGACGAACGCGTACAGGGGGATACTAACGGTCTCTGGAAAATCAGCTCGAGGCCATACCGAGCGTCTACAGCTTCTTCGGGATACTCTTTATTATAGCTCGTGTTTTCCTTTTCTGTAACTTATCGATCGACTCTCCGAGAAGACTCCTTGTAATTTGGTTGTCGTTTCAGCTCCCCTGTTCGCGTCACCGGTACACTTTCTCTTACGATTCGCGAAGAAGTATAAGAAGTCAGAGCTACAGGAAACGTGAAGACTACCGCCGGTGGAGAGTTTGGCTGTGTTAATCCTACTTGTCCCACCGATCGATCGTAGAAAATGTTCAGAGGTGCGATACGAAGTCCGATTTTCCTCGCAGGTGTATAAGTGGTTCAATATGTATAAAAAACGTTTAGTCTCAGTCTTATTGTAGTTTTAGTGCAAAAGCGTGTATAGATCCTCCGCGGTCCGATTGGAAAAACTGTTAATTTGTAAACGTATGTATAAACGTCGGAACGGTGTGTATAGTGTATACGATACGGGTATAAAAATTTTGAATAGAAGTCTGCAAAAACCCGATCCTGTTTCTCTTCCGTTCGTTTCGGACGCACCCGAGGGGCGGAAAAGAAGAGCAGAATAATAGAAAGTACTCTCTCTCTCTCTCTCTCTCTCTCCCTAGAATAGTCCGCTTCAAAGAGTCGTTTTACTACTGACAAGTAGAGAAAGCCGTGCTCGTTCGCTGTTCGAAGAACGATAAAACGGAACACGGAGAATCACGTTCTTCCCACGGATAGCAAGGGAAATCGCCCAAGGAAAGATTTTTCTTTCTAGGAGAAAACTCGCGTCCTCTTAACAATGTCAGAAAAAGTCAAGGACGATACGTGGCGAGGAAACATCGAGAAAAGTTTATCCCGCGATATACGCCGCGTGATTTCTCTCCGAGGCGTGGGAAAGTTTTAGCTCTCGTCTTTCCGGTCGATTTTCAGATCTGTTAGACTGTGTCAATATGTTCTTTCATCGGAGAGACACAGTTGCGTTAGTATGGATGGAGAAATTCGACAATCCTTTGATTTTTCTTGTTGCATGGAATCTTATTATTTTTATTTTATTATTCGGGAGCGATCTCCCTTGAACAAAACAACTTCCTTGTTTCTATTGTATCAGGCGAATCGTTCCATTGGTATCTAGTGTTAACTGAAAGTTTGTTTTTAAGATGTTCTGATAATAAATACACAGCCGATAGGATCGACGAAACCTGGTTCACCCGATAGAATAGAAGCAACAGATTCGGACTTGACGTACTATATAAATATAGCTCGAAAGACGCTTTATTACAAAGTTACAGTAGGTTGCATTTCGCTAAATCGAGACGAATACAGGCTTCCAACGCAGTCTGGCTCGAGTCCACGAGATATCCATCGAGTCCATCGTATCGGAACGGGGTATGCATCATTCTCCGCTCGCGTCGCGTTTCCTTTTAGATTACTCTTCGCAGAACATATTGACACGAATTAGATCACGAATTGTCAAGCTTCGAGATAAACCAGAATGCAATTTCCCTAAATCGTACTCCGTTCTGGCAGTGATATATACACACACATATATAGTACATATACATATATATACGTGTATGTATATGCATAAAAATTGCACTTATAAACTCTATATACTGTTCCAACGTCGCGGAAGTATAAATGCAAATTGCAAAGCTGAAATGGTAAATGATGAAAAGAAAAAAAAAAGTAAAAGATTAATTTCTGTTGAAACAACGATCCTTTACCATTTCAGTTTCTTCTGGTCATTAATAACTGCTGCGAACAATGAAGAAATGGTTTCTCTCAGGCGACAGGAAAGAAGAAAACTTTTTCTAAAAAGTATCCATCGTTCTTCGAACAGCAATTTCATTTCTTACGGTCTAACTAATCCTTATCAGTGCGCGCTGTTTCTCTCTCTCTCCTCCTCGTGTATTCCCTCGCTTTCCCATCCATTCTCTCCCTCCCTTACATTCCTTTCTTTTCCGTCATTCATTCGAAACCGCGCAAGTAGAAAAAGAAAACGTTGAGAACGAATAAATCGTTACAGACATTGACACAGCCAAATCTTTGTTTGAACATCTCCGTCGAGCACAACGTGAGCAGCGAACAAGTTTTCTTTTAAGACAGCTCGATCGCCTGTTGAAAGTAATAGTTGGTACAAAAGTTTATCCGATGAGCGACGTGAAACTGTCTTAAAATTACTGTTCGTCCACGTCATGCTTTACCCCGTTGTTCGTCTCGATGCACCCTCTCGTAGGGATGACGATTTTTAATCTCTTGAGAAAGCCATAAACCGAATGAACTTGGATATGTACCAAAACCCAGACCCGTTCTCGTGTCCGCTATTAACATGTAAGATTCCAAGTTCGGAAACTTGCGTAGAAATCGAGCGACACTCGGTAGAAGAAAAATCGACATCTCATCGTGATTTCGAAGACCGATCCCTTTTTTATCGGGAAGCAACTCGTTCAGTTCACTCTGCCAGTCACCCACCCTCTACTCTCGTTCGATACCGAACCCACTTGAACACTTGGTGGATATTGCGTTTGTGCGTGCACCGGACGAATCCCGTCGCGCGGCCTTGGGAGTCGAAGATCGCTCGGTTCGCACCTGTTCCTTCCCTTCTCTTTCCTCCGCGTTTATACAGTAGCGTCCGAAAATACAGTCACATCTCTGTTTCCGCGAATCATCCCTTTCTTATTTATTTCTCGTTCGTATAGTCTATTTACTCATGCCCTCAATTCGAATGACTCTGTCTCCCTTCTGAATCCTACGGAATCTCGGACTCTGCTGTGTTTCATTTGAAATTTTTCTGTATCGTTTTCATTGGAAAAGCTGATCCATGGAAATTGACGAGGAATTATATTTCGTATTTATAAATCGAGAAGACCGAGTAAATGGAAGGAGAGGAGCTTGGCCAAACCGAGCGAGGATATGCAAGGTTATTAAACCGCGCGACGGTTTCCCGAATTCGAATAAGAAAGCTACGGAGGATTTCATGGACCGGTCCACATTAATCCACAGCGAGTCGTCCGGTTCGTCGCACAGAATCGAAACGTAGCCCGTTCCGGCTGACTAAAAAGACACACAACGTGTTCTCCTCTCGATCCGAGTCAGCCGTCGCAATCTATCTATTTAATTCCCTACTATATTAACGAACACCGGCTCTCCGCGACTCCTGTGTTCAGCGATCGGATCTCACCGCGTAATGATTATTATCAAGGATCAAGATAACAAATTACTCGAATTCAATGGCAAGCTCGAGGATCGAGATTAACGTTCGTAAATGAAGTCTCAAAAGATGATTGACTCCGATCGCTATTATCCGCCCGCGTGTATAACGTACACTCGAGTACGCGTATAACTCGGAGGAAACAAATTTACCCTAACTCGCTGCCTTTTCCTCCTCCCTTACTAACGATTACTTCGTTCTCTTCTCTCGCCTCGCGTAAGCTGATTACATTTTGCAACTGATGCAACTGATTTGTTTGGTAAAAAATCTCAGAACAGAAACGTACGCGATTGTTCGCGCGTTACGTGTCTATGTTTCTCGGCCTGTACAAAAGAAATGAAAAAGAAAAGAGAAAAGAAAGACGTCGCGTGCCTCCTCGTTCAGTCCATGGTACACATGTACATGCGATAAACATAATACATAATAATAATTAGAATAATAATAAAAATAATAATAATTATATAATAAAAATATTAATATAATAATAAAATGATAATAAAATTATTATATAATTTTATATATATATAGTATTTCTGTATGTATATATATATATATATATATATATAATTTTTGTTTCTATATACAGAAGTTAGCCAATTAATTACCACATCGCACGTTAAATGTTTCATTTGGATTCCCGTTCGCAACGTGTCGAGCATTTTTTAGTAAAAACATCACATAAATTACATCAGAGACCAGCAACGTTCTGAGATTCGCTCAGAGTCCCGGATATCCCATAGCCAGCCTAATCGTCTCGTGAACCTTCTTCCTTCCGTCACGAGCGTATCCCCCTTTTCGTTATTTCATATAATCGTTGCTTGCCGTTCGCTCGGTACACGCGTGCACATCGTTTCATCGTTATTTTTTCATCTTCTTATCGATCGAAATTCGCAGCCTATTATATGTATATATGTGTAGATGTATATATGTATATGAACGGTCCACTCGTTTCCTGCTAGATAACTCTTCCGCGCGGTGCAGCATCCGATTAATAAAGGTACTAACTGGTAGATGTAGCGATTAACCGAGATAGAATTAGCAGCAGTTTTATCCACCTTATCATCTACGAAGGGAAGGTTGGGTTTGGGGTCTCGAATATCAAATGTAGATCGTTTCTCAGCGATAATAAAAATTGTAGAAAGTAACGCGGATAGTCGCCTAAGAACGATTAAAAAACGTTTCCATTCCTTACAGATATCTTCGCTAATCACTTTTCCGTTTCGCGTTTTTTAAACCTAAATGTTTGCGTGAATGGTTCGAGATGGCGTTATCTTTTCCTTTCTCCATTTCCCCGCGAGAAATGGTTCGTCGTTATTAACGTCTGCATTTTTTCAGTCGGTTTGCGTGGCGACTCGACGCGTCGCATCGATTCTTCCAAAAAAAAAAGAGAAAGAAATGGCTCTCTCACCCTTTCAACCATGCTCCTTTCACGCGCGCACGTACAACCGCACAGTTAAACATACCCTTCTTGCCGCAAGAAATTAAAACAAAAGAGCTCGCGTCGCTCCCCATTCTTTCCTCGTTCATACTCCCTCTCGTGCTCATCTCCACGCGATAGCATGATATATTATGTATATGTATATATGTATATATAAAGAGTCTCTACGTGTACAATCTTATGTATAGTCTTCGAACAAAGTCTCTTGGTGAGGCGTTCATGCGTTTCTCGTCGCGGATCCACCAGGCGGAAGCGGATGGACGTGACACCCCCTCTTTCCCCTGTGCTCTCCGCGCACTCCGTTTAACCCCTCGTTTCGCTTAGGTCGCTGCTAAGTTTTCCCTGTCTGTCTGTCTGAGGTATTCTATTTCTGCGAGATGCGTGATTAATAAAAATAGTCGCTAATTCGCAATCGGTAATTAAAAATAGCGGCGTCGGTTGTGAAGAAACGGTGTTGACAAGGTCCACGGACGATCGAATTCATCTTCGACCCGTGGAAGTTCTAGTCTTCGCGCGACCCGTATCGGAAACTATCCTTCTAAGCTATTTCGTTCGATGAGATTCAATTTTCCTGCGACCGAAATATCGATCGTGATCTCTGGTAAAAAATGGGCGAGGGAAATTGGACAGGCCCGGTGTGAAATCTTGTCTCCACGCCGTGTCCATGGACGATCTCACCACCGCTTCATCGTAGAACCGAGGGCAATCCTGTAAAAATAAACTTTCGCGCACGGTACAATCTTTTCTCGTTCTGTACTTCTACTTCTGTCGCGTTGCCCCGGGCGAAACGAAGGGTCAAAGGCTCGATGGACGATGTCGTCGTCGTCGTCGTCGTCGTCGTCGTTTCTCCGTGTCTCGACGTCCAGTCGTGGTGTTTCAGGCGGCAGTAGAAAGACGGCTCCCTCCGCTACCTGGCCGGGCTCACTTGGGCACGCGGTAGTAACGTAACACCAGGTAGCCCAGGGTGCGGAACACGACCAGGAACGCGAGCAGGACCGCCGTGTTCGCCCACAGTGGAAGACCGGAACCCCGGCCACCTTGACTTTCGAGGATCGCGGACACCGGTATCGTCGTCGAGTTTCTACACTCCGCGAACTTGCTTGGCTGCGAGCATCTGTGGGTGCAGAACGAAACACGATGGTTGAATACGGCCCATTGTGCGGACCGAGCCATCTCGGTCAGCCGCGCTAAGTGGCACGCGACCAAAGTTACGCGAACAAGAACCGACTCTCTTTCAAACGCGTAATCTCGTATTCAACGCGAATTTAGATATCCGTCGGATAATCTGTTTTAAGAAATTCTTATCATTTTTCACGGTTCCAATATTTAACACTAAACCTACCACGGTCAAATGACCCTTTTTAAATTCGTCAATAAAAATAAATCGCAAATGGTTTTATCATATTGTTAAAATTGTAACTATAACTTAATTTGATGTCAAACTATAATATCAATGCCAATATTAAATGGTANCGGTGTTGACAAGGTCCACGGACGATCGAATTCATCTTCGACCCGTGGAAGTTCTAGTCTTCGCGCGACCCGTATCGGAAACTATCCTTCTAAGCTATTTCGTTCGATGAGATTCAATTTTCCTGCGACCGAAATATCGATCGTGATCTCTGGTAAAAAATGGGCGAGGGAAATTGGACAGGCCCGGTGTGAAATCTTGTCTCCACGCCGTGTCCATGGACGATCTCACCACCGCTTCATCGTAGAACCGAGGGCAATCCTGTAAAAATAAACTTTCGCGCACGGTACAATCTTTTCTCGTTCTGTACTTCTACTTCTGTCGCGTTGCCCCGGGCGAAACGAAGGGTCAAAGGCTCGATGGACGATGTCGTCGTCGTCGTCGTCGTCGTCGTCGTTTCTCCGTGTCTCGACGTCCAGTCGTGGTGTTTCAGGCGGCAGTAGAAAGACGGCTCCCTCCGCTACCTGGCCGGGCTCACTTGGGCACGCGGTAGTAACGTAACACCAGGTAGCCCAGGGTGCGGAACACGACCAGGAACGCGAGCAGGACCGCCGTGTTCGCCCACAGTGGAAGACCGGAACCCCGGCCACCTTGACTTTCGAGGATCGCGGACACCGGTATCGTCGTCGAGTTTCTACACTCCGCGAACTTGCTTGGCTGCGAGCATCTGTGGGTGCAGAACGAAACACGATGGTTGAATACGGCCCATTGTGCGGACCGAGCCATCTCGGTCAGCCGCGCTAAGTGGCACGCGACCAAAGTTACGCGAACAAGAACCGACTCTCTTTCAAACGCGTAATCTCGTATTCAACGCGAATTTAGATATCCGTCGGATAATCTGTTTTAAGAAATTCTTATCATTTTTCACGGTTCCAATATTTAACACTAAACCTACCACGGTCAAATGACCCTTTTTAAATTCGTCAATAAAAATAAATCGCAAATGGTTTTATCATATTGTTAAAATTGTAACTATAACTTAATTTGATGTCAAACTATAATATCAATGCCAATATTAAATGGTATTAAAATGTACAGAATGTCAATATAGTATACTTGTGTGTAAAATCTGCCGGTAGGTTAGTGTTAAAGCTACTTAAGATACGATATTCTTATTTTATTGGACGATTTGATCCGTTGTCCCTTCGTGAAATTTGAAGGGGATCAATTTCGACTAATCGGATTAACGCGTTGTCGCGGATCATTGAATAGAATATGACGTCGGGGCTCGGGAAATTTCACGTTCGCCAAAGCGCGAGGTCCCAGCCAGTCGAGCTAGACTTTGGACGCTGAATGATACATACACCGTGTCAGGGTTCAGCTTCCTTTGTCATTTATACTCGACGTTTCTTTAATTCGATTAGAGAGCCGCGGTATAAGATCGTCCAGATGAGAGGAATAATTAATTCTGATTCATCGTCGAGAAATTGTTATATCTCTTTAAATATTATATATTGTCATTTTCGCGTCATTTTACATTTTTATGGATAGTCCATTCGGTTCCGAATGGTCTGATACGGGTTCGAAGATAGTAGCGATATGATTTCACTTACGTGATCGGTTCGCCAACGCCGAATTCCAGAATCTGCATGTTCTGATAGGCGTAGTGCACCATGCTCGCGTATCTGGCCCACGCTAGCCAGGGAGGGACAGCCGTCGCCAAATAGCCACCCAACAGTTGCGTCGCCAACGTATAAAGCGCGGACGCTGTTATGCTGACTTGCAGGTCCAAACAGCATGCGCCAACAAAGAATCCCACGCTCTGAAATCACCGAATAGACGATTTACCTACTAAAGAGTATATATATATATAATTCATAACAGAAAATTCGCAGAAACTCTGTGCTGTACTCTTGTATTGAACTCGTTCCGAAAAAAAGTTCGTGCTCTTTTATTTCTCATCAAACGTTACAGAAACCCATTCAGTCGCGATATATCATAGACGGGGATATAATATTGCGAAACGGGTTACTCATTTCCGTCAATAGGTAGGTGGTTTTGAAAGTAAATCGCGACTGCCTTTCATAGTCGCGCCGACTGTAGGTGGGCAGTGTCGAAAAAAGGAAACCGCGAAATTCTTATCGCGATACTCATACGCGTGTTCATAAAGCCTGGAATATATGTATTTAACCGGATAGTCCATAGATCAGGATTTGTATTAGTACATTCGTTTCAGTTTTATCTGAAAAGAGCGTTGCGTACCTGTGCGACGACGGTGTTGAGTAAGAGGAACGCCAGCAGAGTAACGAAAACTGCTGGACTGTGGAAGCCCAACATCGGGTAACTAATGATATGGTAGACCGCGGGCAGCGTGATCGTAAGCGGCAGCTCGCCGACCATCTTCGCTAGGTAATAGGCCGAGAGCCGATACGATCCTGACAGCCGCTCTTTGTTAATCACCTCGCGTTCTGGAGGAACTGAAACAGAAATTACCAAGTTCTCTCAATCTGTTCGAAATTGAATCACGATAAATGGGTCGATTCGTCTCGCTTCGGCTTATCAGCTACGATGGTTCCAAAAAGTTCTTAAAACAGAATAACTTTTTTAACATTGAACAGCATAATTGCTTCGGAGAGATTAGTTTACCGCGTGATCTCTTTACTTCTTTAAACCTAGAATAAACGTATCAACTAATTATTTGATCCCCGAGAGACAAGACTGATTCTTTTTTCAAACAAAAATATCCGTTGGACAGACAAAAATAGTTGAGCGAGGCGATAAAGGTGACAAACCCTCGGGGAACAAAAGGCAATAAAGGACAGAACGGAAAAGTTAATAGATGCGAGACTATTTTAGGAGGCGCATAACTCTGCCCTCCTGTGGACCGAGGCTAGGTCGCACGCGTTCGCTGTTTTACAGTCATCGACGTCCCTTGACTCCGCGAAAAAAGTAAAATGGGTACGTCGAGACGTTGAAAGCGGGCACGACGGAAAGGGCGTCGGTTTCGCGGGTTGTAAACTTGATTTTATCTCTGCCTTCGAGCCCTCTGTTATTCCTCCGCACCTGATCATCGGTTATTTCGTTTATGCGAGTATAAAAGTAATCGATGGAAACTGTTCATTCGAGAATAGATCCCGATTCGAATGATTTATCTATGGTAACAGTATCTTCGACTTTCCTCCTGTTTCCCAAGAGGAAAAAGGATCCACTCTCGATTCAGGCAATCGAAGTTGATGGAATAGAACCGGAGCAAGAGTTTCTACTCGATTTACTCCGGGGCAATGCTCTCTATCCTCCGAGAAGAGTTTCTTAGACTGTATCCCCGTTTGAAATTCGTCACGGTCGTTTTCGAGCCGCGGCGTGCACCGAGGAGGCATCGACAAAAGGGCCTCAATTACCGGTAAGTGGGTCACGCCGCGACCTACATACTAACGTTCTTGATTGACCGTTCCTCTGGTCCTTTGCAAATGTTTGCGATAAAAAAAAACCCGCGTTCGGTTTGAATGGCCGATTCAGAGCGTTACGTCGTCGTTGCTCAATTAACCAATCTACCTCGTATCATCCGCGCTGGCCGCCCGCGTGGTTGCGCAACCCGTCGCTACCACCTTACAACTTTCCGTCCGCAGCTTCTGCCCCCGGGCTCTCTCGTTTCCCCCTTGACGACTGACCGCTCGAGAATATTCGCGGCTCACTCGAGACTCATTCGGAAATCTTGTTTCTCTAACGATAAGTCAACGCTCTAGCCACCGGTAACTGATACGCGCCGTCTGAATTGAATCGAGCGTCCACGTGAAACGGTACCAATTACTTACGAAAAAAATTGAAAGTGAGGAAGCTCTTATCTCGTGCTCGAATTTTGCTGTGTAACAACAAGATCGAGTACGCGGTACCTCCGCGAGAAACTTGATTTTTTGGTTCCTTGAAATTCATCGAATAAATGGGAACAAAAATTGGAGGAACAAGAAGAGATACTTACAACTGGATAATGCACCGAAGTGGGCGAACAGCATCCAGTACGTGGTACTGAAGAACATCCAACCTTGGATGTCGTGAAGCGCCGCCTCGGTTCTGGGAAGCCTGAGCCATAACAGCCCCGCGAGCAGACCTAGGGCTATCGTTTGCAGCCAATTCAGACGAGACAACATTCGTGGCCGTGCCTCCTGAAAATTTCTTTCCGATAATACCTGAAACAAATCGAAAGAGAACATGGTTACAAATCACTGTAAGAGGAAGTAACAGAATTTAAGTATCTAGAGAATATTGAAAAAAAAAACGTGACGTTAACCACATAGAATATATTAAAGAGCTGGTAAATGAAGCGATGACTAGAACACCTGGCGTAACAGCGAAGACAGAAATATCGATGAGAAAAATGTTGAAAGAAGAAGAGGGAAGGAATAAAGCTGATGCGAGCGGTGTATCAGTTAAGAGAGGATGCAACAGAAACGGAGAAAAATCGATACGAAAACGAACAACTGCGGATATCAAATTCTATATTATTATATAGAGACAATTGTATTTAATCATGGGATTTTCACAACCCTTTTCAAGGCTGAGAGGCATGGAATAAATGATTACTGCTACAACAGCAAACGATCGTAATTTCTTTATCGATTCTTAAATCGAGACCCAAGTATAAAGTAGTTGCGCGAGAATCGATAATTGACGGGATAGTAATTAGGTATTTAACTAGGAGAGGCATCGGAAGCGTCGAAGGAGGAGCCGGACTTTGATCGATAGTTCCACGTAGGTACGGAGCGTGATTATTAATCGGAATCGCGGTTGTAACGATACTAAACGCTGCCCCCGTCTGCACGATACAATGTCACAATGCAAGGTTGCCCGCTACACCTCTTTGGCGCAGCTCAATTATATCAGGCGGCCGTGAGGAAATAGAACGCAAAGGTTTCACAATGCTGGTTTCGAAGGCCTCTTTAAATTACAACTAATGCGTACGCAAGCCGCTTAACCGTGTAACGAGCACCGACTCGATATCTCCTTTAATTACTCAATTAACCAGATCCATCGATCTCGGCTTATCGCTTGACAACCCACTCTCGATTCTTATTCCGCGCGCTTATTGCCCGCCGATGGATCTGGTAATCATACGTTTGACGGTGCATCTAATTATACCGAAATTCCGATCAGGACGCGACGAAAAATATACCTTTCGGCGTAGACAAAAATCCGGAGGAATCGATCGGAATTAAAGAGGAACTCGGATGGTCAGTGAAAGGGCTCGGATGAAAATGGGGCTAGAAGAATAGTTACGTCGCGTCGGGTAAAAGTGATGCAAGTGACGAAGCGAGATGTGTTCGCAACAAAGCGACGAACAGAACAGACGTACCGGTCTCGGTAATTATATCTGGATATGGCGAATCGCGTAAACGCGACCTAGTTCTCCTTTCTGCGCGGCTCGATCCTCTTTTTCGCGGCGCGCCTCTCTTTTCTTTAATCTTTAGCACGACTCTTTTTCCGAATCGTCACGATTTTCCGGTCTACACCCAGTTGACGTTTTCAACACCTAACGGATGGGCCATATGGTGAAAAAAAAACTTAATAGATCACTGGTCATCCGATCGTTGAGAGAAATGCTTATTTTTTTCAATATGTACGTTGGAGATTGATTTAAACAAATCTTTTAGTTTTACCATTCTTGTGATAACATATCAATAAAACTATAATGCTTGAAAACCATACAGGCATGTTAGTTTAATTAAAAAGTCCCAAGGGAAAAACAACCCCTCCGTTAGGTGTTATCACTGCTCGTTCAGATACCCTACCTTATTGGTAGAAAGTTTAGATTTACGAATAAAATTAAAATGCATCTATGTAATCGAACGTGATTTCGTAAACGATTGGAAAACGTAGAGGATCCGATAAGTTAAAGAATAAAGAGAAAAAATACCAGGAACGAACCTTGAACGTGTTATCTGGAACACCAAGCGTTACACCTACCGAGATAAACCGTCGAGGACTTACGCGATACCAATTTAATGTTCGCATTAAACTTGAATCCTGATGTCGTTTTCATTTATCTGTCGCATGCCGCGTAGTCACTCGTCCGAATCTTGTCACGTCGCTACTAATTATGAACCGTGACGACTCGATTTACTTTTTCAATTATCACATTTTCAATTTACAAATGCATATCAAGCGTTTCGCTGTGAAAACGTTTTCGCCGTCTAAATGTATTTTAGGCGCACGTTCGTTTTATTACGACCTAGCCCGAAGGTAAATGACGGCGATGTTCTCGCTTCTGCAGGCCGAAGAAGCGTATCGTTAAGGAACGAAATGACCCGGACTCGATGCCGTTATTTCCCGAGAAGAACGTGACGTCATTTTAGCAACTGAAAACAGAATCGTCACGAGATGCTCCGGTTCTCGTTACCTTTCCAATTTCACTTCCCTTCGCTGCTACGGTACAGGCACTTCCCTCTATCGCGATATACCGTGTAACGTTGCTCAAAAAAAAGAGCGCGAGTTCTTCGATTTTACAATATCGAGAATAAAAAGAATTTGTAGAATCAACTTGTTTTGTATGCTTTCTTAAAAATATGAAACAAAGGGAACTCTGTATATTTCGCGCTAAAGGAAGTCCCTCGAGGTTCCGTGTGTCTGGCCGCTGGAAATTATGCAAAATGTTACTCACTTTGAATTGTGACCAAAAACTAGTGGGCCACTGCCAGGCGAAGTCGTCATCCGCGGAACTGGCACTGCTACTGGCGTGGCTTTGAGTATCCAGCCACAGCGTGCGACCTTCATCTTCCTTCACTGAAACCATCAACGAAACGAGGTGGATAGAGTGCCTTTGTATCTCTCTCGAAAATCTGGTTATAACGAAACACTTAATTTAGCGAAATCTAAGTAGATCGTTACTTCGTTTCGCAGAGTTTAAATCGTTTTCGCCGATGCGTATACCGACTTATAAATACTGTGATTAACAGCTGCGAGCTCGAATGGAATTTAAATCGAGGACCCGCAGTTATTCCGGGTGGATAATCCCATGGTAATTCGTAAGCCGCGCGTTTAACGCAAACTAACCGGTCGCGCGTTACGTACTACGTATACAGTATGCAATACCGTTGTGGCTGATGTGGTGCTCGTGATAATGGATCAGATGGTCGCAGAGCGGATGCTGACTGGGATTATATTCCGGACGAAGTTCCGGCGGGCAGTCAGCTCCCTGTCTCGCGGCCCTCGCCGCGGCGATGATGCGCTCCCGAATCTCCTCTGGCCCCTTTATTTGCTCCACTGCAACCAATTTTACATCCAAACCATCTTTACTACGTTATCGATAAACGGAAGGTTTTATGTATATACAGAAAAATTGTAGCGACACCGAGTCCGAAGAACGTTTCGCTTCACATAAAAATCCGTAGTCTAGTTGTCAGAATTGTTCTCTTTCAATTCTAGTTTCGACCTTTCATTCTTTCAATCTCGATTACTACGTACATGCGATTATCTAGGTGCTTGTAACGATAAGAATATGTTTAACCCTTTGACTGCTGAGTACTCTGAGCCGAAGCGGTTCGCATGAACGGCCGGCAATAGCTATCGCTGGGGACTGAATACTTTTTCGGCGGTGCATTAAATTATAATATAGTACAAAGTCCAATTACTGTTACGTTATCCCCTCCAAAATTAATATTTTTCATTTTTGGTATATATTGTTTATTCATCACGGGTAAAGTTTTAAAATGCCATAATTTGATAATTATAATGTATTTATTTGCATAAATAAAAACAAAACTATATAAACTATCCAAATCCGAAGTATACATAAGCAAAGACTTTCATCTAAGAAACAAGAACAATAAGAAAATCACCGAGCGCACATGTGCGGCCATAGTCTATATCGACGGGTTGTGCCGAATTATTTATAATATTTTATATGCGCTCATAGCGGTAAAAGGGTTGAACAAACTAAAATTGCTCGTAAGTTTCAATGAAACGTTGAAATCATTTTTCATGTAAGATCAAATAATTAATTTAGCATCAAGTACTCACGTATAAAATCGGCGGGGTTGTAGTGCGGGAGGAGGGTGAGTCCTATCGTGGAGAAAAACCTGCCGATGTTCGCAGTGGGCCCGAAATATGCTACTTGACCTCGGCTCAACAGCAGAATTTTATTAAAGCTGTGGAACATCCTGGAACTGGGTTGGTGCACCGTCACCACGATACTCTTGCCCTCCTGTTCGGCGTATTTCTTCAATCGCGAGATCAACGCCTGTGCCGAATGCGAGTCCAGCCCGCTTGTGGGTTCCTGAACAATCACGTGGAATATTTCCCTCGTTAAACATCGATCAAACTTCTCTTGAACAAATCAAGCGTACGAAGCGTTGATTTAAATATAGTTCGATTGAATTTATAATTGTTCTCGAGATTCACGAGATGTTTTAATTATTAACGCTAATACTTTAGCGTTAACGAACACTGACATTGACGCGGCGTTAAACGCGTAATTAAAAGGAAATTTTAATCATCGATTATTACTTACGTCGAGTAACATCAACGACGGATTAGTGAGCAGCTCGCAAGCTATACTCGTCCTCTTCTTCTCTCCACCGGACAATCCTCTCTTCGTGTAATCCCCGATAACTAAGCAGAAAGAGGAAAAACAATTGAATTCTCGAAACTCCGTAAACGTTGAAATGTTGTATTGCGAGCGCAGCTGAATCGGGCCAACTGAGATTTTCTAAATACTACGATTATGGGCACTGGTAAACGTAGACTTCAAAGGGTTTTTGATCACGCGATCGAACGATCCGCTCCGCGTCCCGATAACAAACGATGCGGGCAAGCTTTACGACGAAGGGTGAACTGAGTTACGATCGCGGAAATCGTCGATCAAAATCGCGGCAACAACGACGAGCAGCGTCGACGACGGCTGCGTGGCTCGCCTCGTTTCTTACCGTACCGTACGAACTCGTAAATCGTTACGAGGAGTTCGGTGGGTTCGCAAACAAATTACGCTGAATTTACATCAACTGCGACGCGTCCCAATTTCCACGATTTCCGTTTGATCTTCCGGAAAATCGGAACCGGAAATTTCAAAAATAAATTCTGCGCCCGCCAGAACGTTGGCAAACTTTTCCAAGCTTTCTCCAAAGACAAACTTTACGCGTTCGTACGTCAAAAATATAGACAGCAATCGAAAGATGTGAAAGTGAAAGGCACATTATTATTTTTAAATGATAAAGGAAATTCGTTACTTATTTTTCATTTTCAAAATCACGTTTTACGTACTAAAATTAATTACAGATTTACAGTTAGAGTCGAAGGGACAGGGAGCAGAAGAGATAAGAGATAAGAGTTAACGATGGCGGTTAGAATTTTAAATAAGAAAGAGGTAAGGGGGAAGAAGCTGAGAGGCTAGACAGTGTGGCAGGCGAAGGCACGCGGAGATTGGCACGATTCATCGATCGCGTTCAGTCTATATGTATACTCACTGGTATCTTGGCAGGCGGCGAGGTCGAGGACCTCGATGATGTGGTCCACACACTGCATCTTCTGGGAGTGCGAGAACGTGTCCGGAAGCCTGAGCCTCGCCTGGTACTAAAACACGCCAAAAAGGATCCGTGAGCATCGACGAGGATCAGACGAACAGAATCGTTAATCGACGCAACAATTTCAGTATTAAAATACATCTAATTTTATTTAGTCAGACATTATCGAAGTACTTTGGAAATTCAATTTTAAGCGCGATGAAACGAATTAGAAATGCAGTTTGTACCCTGTTAATTAGATTCCTCGCGTCAATTTTAAAGTTACGCATTCGATGACAGGTATAAATGATAAGTTATTTTTTTCTAATCGAGAGATTCGAAAATTGAAATTCGCGAAACGAGAGGTGGAAACGGTGTCGACGCAGAAGATGAAGGAAGACGGTATCGCGGACTTTACGGGAAGCTTTATAACCCACACAGGCAACGGACCCGTTTACGCATTAAACAGCAATGTAAGCAAAACCCGTCGGCGTGGACGTGCATTTCCGTTTCGTAACATCCAGGCCACTTTGTGTCTATTATTACCATCTGACACGTATCCCCGGGGATGCACCGCATCGGTCCGCTCGTAATCACCATCGTTAAATCAATTACGATAACGCGCCCCAGACGCTCGCGCTTGCGAAACCGATTTTTGGCCATTCCCCTTTTTCGCCGGTTTCTATATCCATCGATTTTTAAATAACATTAATATCGGCTTAGCGTCATAAACGCGTAGTTTGTACGTTTCTACAAATGAGTTAACAAAAATATTCTTCACGATCGACAGCTATCCCGAGACCGTGCTACACGTGATAAAAACATTTTCGATCGGACAGTTGATAACAGTAATCTCTGCTGATCACGATTCACGGCTTACGGCCACGGTGTGTAAAGTTGATTAAACCGCGACGCGAGAAAGATTTTAAACTTCATTCTTTAACGAGGTTGAATAAAAATTCTATGCCCGATAGAAAGCGAGTTACGAAACGACGGATATATGTAAGCCAATATTTTCGCGGAGATGCATCTCGGCGGATTGCATAATGCGGGAACTGCGAACGTTGCGGACGAGGGAAGAACTTTCGCGTAACGAGCCGCGCCTTTGTCGTTCTTTGGAACGATCGCCGCACCATCGAGTTCGCGCCGTTCTGCACGTAGTGCGCGAACTTTCCACGGCTCGGGCACGGAACGTGTTCGCGCGCGATCGATAATTTGGGGCCGCGCGAACCGGGACCGCCGAGGAAACGCGTGACCAAAAACGTTTTTGGGTCTCTCGGCTTACCGGTTAAATCACTATAACGGCATGTAGCGTGCTCGCAAACGTCAATATTCAATTGCACTTGCACCTGCGCTTTATCTCTTTGCGCGAAATAAAATTTTAAACCTATATACGAATTTACGTTCTAACTTTTAAAAATAATAAAATACTTCATTTTCAATTTCGCTTCTACTGTTCTAAGTGTCGGATGTTTTGGATTTTTGTTCTGGAATTGTCGGATTGTAGGATGTTTTTTCACATTTCCTGACATCCACAGATGCAGTCTTTTAACACTAGATTGTCCAAGGAAGTCATTTCTACTGCTTGTTAGTTTCAATTGAACAAAAAATTATGTATACAATGACACAATTCTTTAAAAACTTTTTTTATTGTTAATATTTACTAATAACCTGTTTCATAACTGTAAATAATATACAAAAATATTAAGAATTAACTATAAATTTTCTTTACACATTTGTTATTCTTCCACAATGAAGTCACTTTGACTGCTTTTGCGCAATATAGGTATATACTAAGTTTCAGTGTTTCTAGCGTTAAATCCGCAGTCTATCAGTGATCGCAATAATAAGAGGAATTGGTTGCTTGGTATGGGACGGGGTGTCGGGCTTATAAAATTGTATTAGGAGACCGATTAATAGTAGCACTTAATCATTCGACGAAGGTACGCGCAACTATATAAAACGGTTGATAATAGGTTTCGACGCGGTTGGTTAACTTAAATCAATGTAAAGCGGCCAATTAAACGGCCCATTGTTTCCCGGCCGGCTATTTGAAATTCCGCTCGAACGAAACGATTAAGCAACTTAATGAGAGGAAATTCGATTCTCTTTCTATCTCTGTTCCTCTGCCGGTCACCGATTTTCCTTTGGCCTCGTTAACGCTCGCGTTTTAACGAGCAACACGTAATTAATCCTCATACGAAATGACTCGAGGTATACATTTAATGGTTTCGAGTAGATTTCCTTCTTTCAATACTTAGCCCGACGGTATGACATACATCGCGTTTTCATTAGTTAATACAATGTCTGCACTTTTATTCTATAAAATTGTAACGTACTTTCACGCTCGTGAACGGTCACGTTTGAACGAGCAACACGTAATTAATCCTCGCACGAAATGGTTCAGGACATACACACATATAATAAATTCAATATGAAAAAAGACAAACTCAGTTTCGCTCGGTTACACGAGTTCCAGGAGAGGCTGAGTGCGCCGATGTACTTCTGCTCGTCGCGTAGAAATAAACCAAATTTTGTTACGATATTTTTATTTTGTACAATTGTAATTTCAGCTATTCGATAGATTACTCGGTCTCAAGTGATCATTCGATCCGACCGATCTTCGAGATTCAACGTCACAAAAATCCGGGTCGTTGTGCAAAAAAAAAGAAACAGGGTTGGCCACGTAAAATGTAAATCGTAAATATTCCGAGTTAGGCAAGAACCTTCGGACCGACCGATTATAATAGACCATATTATTCGGATAATGGCTGGTTCGGAACAAGACTCGTCGAGTAACGTGAACGCGCTAGTCAACGGAGACGATGCTCGCTCCCTTCTGGAGCAGTCCAGTTTCCTGGTGGCCGAGAGACGACCGTGTAACCGCTTAGCGGCGAAATATCGTCGGGCCGATCGACCGGCACTTTCTCTCTCCGCATAACGGGGCCCCTCTTGTGTAACGGAGCCTCGGCCGTCGAGAAAATGGCACGTCCATCCGCGCGAAGGGTGTGTCGGCCAACAGATCGCCCTTAAGCTCCGTGCACACGTACCCGCGGCGGTACCAGGAATCGAATTTCCATTTGAACAACCTGCCGCGAGGTTCGCTGAAAGTGTTTGATCGGGAACGAGGGAAGACGTTCGGCTAAGAATTTTTACCGCGTCACACGACCGTTCAGCTGGTTTTTCTACGGAAGAGGGCGACGTGCCGGTTATCACGATCGGCAGAGCCGGAGAAAAGGGAAAGTGAGGCTGGTATTCGATTCGTGGAACCGTTACTCGATAAGTAACGCCGTGGCCATTCCCGATCCGAGTCTCCTAAGTGGCCGCTATCCGTATTAAACGAGTCCACCGTTTGAAAAATCGGAAATAGAAGAGGATAGGTGTTCGGATTTTCGACGAAAGAACGAAAATAATCGTTGATGAAAGACACGTTCAATCCGACGAAATAAACGTAGGGAATACGTCTGTCTGGAAGAATGAGCGACGACAGTTTGAAGAAACGTGACCGCAGATAAGAAACGTAAAACGGTCGAGAAAGAAATGTACGTATCTAGACGCGGAGTGGGGGAAGAGAAAATAGAAAGAGAGAAAGGAGCGAAGGCAGCGCGGGTCGGTTTTGGCATATTATGCGCGTAGAGGCGGCGCCGAATGTTTTTGAAACACGTAAGACACGCGCCTCGAGGTTCACTGACCGAGTTATGACGTCACCGAGGCTCTCTTTCTTTCTCACGACCACCCTCTATTTGTCACGGGGCAACTCCTGTCCCCCTTGCCACGATCAAGAGGCCAACGTCCCGTTGGATCGGCTCGTTTCTCCTCGGTTTCGTCGCACACGTGTTCACGATCCTACGCGTCTAATATCTTTCGCGCGTCGAACGGAATTAAAAGTCATCTATCGAATCTTCAAAGGGAATATTCTGTCGATTAGTAGAATGAATTTTTAATCGATAAAAATGTACATGAGAATTCGGATAAATTACATGATATTTTTGTTTATTTTACTTAAATTCTATATTCCATTATTAACAGTTGAACCACAACGAATCTTCAAGGAATATCCATTAGCGAAACAGATTATTCAAATAAAATTTCACACGAATTAAAAATTGTTCATTCCATTTTAATTGTTCGCTTAATCATTTACATTAGAAAACTCGGACGATTAATCGTTAAGTGGGTAAGCAACCGCGAAGCGCACAAGGATTTATGCACGGAGGAAAACCGTTTGGCCGTTGGCCCGTGGCATTTCGCGCGCGCCTCAAACGCGAGGCGTCCTCCTAATTTTCAGCCGTTTTATAAATTTCCCACGGAACTTGGCACGCGCCCGATCGGCAATTTTCCTGGAAAACGAGGAAACTCCCCCGTGCCAGAACGCGAGCCGCATTCTTATTTCGCCAGCTGCCTGCGCGCCGCTAGACCCAATCTCGTCTATTATGGCGCGTCTGACTATGCACGCCCGTTTCTACTTACGAGCTGGCACGCGTACCGTGAACACGAAACCGGTACGAAATTCTCAATGAACGTTACTAAACCGACCGATCATTTATGCACCTCATTCGTCTTCTAGAAAAATCTTACCCGAAACGATTAATGTTTCTTTCGAGTTTCTTGCAACTTTTAAGAGAAGAAATTTATTAGGTTTTTTTGCAAGAACGAACGGTCGACGTTAATTGGATGTCAGATCTGCACGCGCGCGATTAAATACATCCTGTTAATGGATTTTGTATGAAATTTCGATCGGGCCGAAGATATAGTTATCTTTGTTTTGCGAGAGAATCGCGGGAACAGTCCCCTACTTTTTTTGAGCAGATGCAAATGCGATGGGTTTTACGACAGGGATTGGCCCGGTTTAATGGATAGCTGTTTCATTGGATGGAGCGATAGGAATTTATTGGGCTGCAACATATTATTATATGGGTAGAGATACGTTTAGACTTCTGCGTTCGACGAATGCGGTTTTATGGAAATTGCTCGTTTTACGACAAAGCTCTCGCTACGAACATAATACGTGTATAAACATAAAATTATTTTTTTCCGTTGATTTTTTTCCCCGATCGAAACGACCGTAACTCCGTTATACAGATAGCTGTCCTTACGTTTATATCTGTTTCTTAAGAAATTATGTTATACCGTAAAACGAGCTCCGGTTTCTGGTTAATTGTATCGATCGATTTCTGCAACATAGTTGCATCTTTGCACTTCTAGAAAGCTTAACACCTCCTTGACATCGTATCATAATTTCGTTAATTTTAGCATTATTTACAATCCTATACGGTTCTATCCACTTTTATACGTTTCTGCCATCAGCACCGATTGTACTACAATCCGGGATATTTGAATTTTCTTGAAAATCCAGGAAATATTTCACGTATAACGAGTCGCAACGCTTAACTCTTCCGAGGCACCAGAAACTTTATAACGCGTATATTAACACCGGAGGCATTCGTATTATTTCTGTTTACCACAGTGATCAACTTTATATATTTCTTATACATGATCGATATGAAATATTATAAATTAACATAATTATATGTTAAAAAAGACAGTAACTGTAATACGGAGTCGAAATCTGTCATTTCAGAAAGTAAGACTCCCAAGTTCGCCATTGCTGCGTTGCCAAGTCTCTCAGCATGGCTAGGTCTAAAGTCGGCTGTGACACAAGAATACGCGAGAGGTTACGTGAGACAGAGGTCGCGAACGAAAATATATTTATGCGTGTGCGCGTATGTAGTTTTTGTCGCGTTCAACGAAAACTTACCTCCAACGTTTGCCTCAACGTGAGATCGGGAAAGAAAACGTCCTGCTGCTGGACGTAGCAGATTCTTCTGCGCCATCTTTTCGTCAACCTTTCACGGTTCAACCAGATTTCACCCCCGTCCAAGCCGACGCGACCGGACAGG
>SHCU01000016.1:457470-468535 GCA_004307685.1 Ceratina australensis
CAGACCTCGACAATCGCGACGTTTTCAGGGCGAAAAACCGACCCGGAACCCGGGTCTCAGGCTGGATTGGCTGGCGCTCTCTCGACAGCAGGCCACGCGGAAGTGAACGGCGCTCTCCCGCGATTTTTCGGCCCAGAAAACGTTCCGGCGTGGGTGTCAGCCTGGATACCTCGTTCGATGCACTCCGGACGACCGCCGCGACCGGAGTATTCGCCGCCGCACGTGACCAGGTAAAGCTGCAGCTGCATCCACGATAATAAGCCTCGCGATACCGTCCTACAACCTTCTGTACCCTATGAGCCTCGACCAAGCATTTCCGCAGTACGGAATATCTCGTAATGGATCGCGTAACGCCGAAATACGTGATTCTATACATTTATAATGTAACTAAGCAATAGACTCGTGATAGGGTCTTTTAACGTCATCGGCTTTATTTATTTTTATACTAGGATAAAATGACGTCGAGTAAAAGTAGCGGTTGTTCCATTATTTAAGAAAATGAATACGGTCTTTCGGATAGAAAAGATTTTTCCATTCCCACTATAAGCGGTATTGGACTGCGATCTCGCTGTACAAGGTATCTAGTCCTCTGGTATAAAATGAAGAATACGAGATACGATGATTCGCAGTCTTGACGCGAAAATCATATTCGTGACACGGGACGTTGAATAGATTCTTTTATTTCGAAGACAAGGAGCACGTTTGTACAGAGTGAAACGTGAGTCACGCCAAAGTGCGTTGAGCGCGAAGATAAGAAGGATTCTAGCCTAGTTAAGCTTTCCCACAACGGGACAGAGAAAATAAAGGGAGAGAGGAGAGTCGTTCGTTGAATATCGGGCAACGATAGCTCGCTCGATTCATAGGCAGATTTAGGTGGATATTGTTTCCGACGAGAGCGATGTGGGACGTTGCCCGGTTACCTGGCGTCCGGGTTCTCGTCGTCGATTTTTCATACACGCTGGTACCACCGTCTCCGAGTACTCTCTTCCGCGAGACGTTTCCCTATCTACGATCGACGCCCGCTTCAAATGTTTCAATTAACTATTCTGCCATTCTTAAGATGCGAATCTCAGTTCCCAAGGAATTTTTATAAATTATCATTTAAATACAAATAATTCTTAGTTCAATCTATCGAATATCAAGCGTTATAAGTACTCCTTTAATGAAGTTATATTATAAGTACTCCTAACATAAGAAAGTCCATTTCTCTCTCTTTCTCTCTCTCTCTCTCTCTCTCTGAATGGCGTTACACAAAAAGAGATCGACTCTCTCCGGGGTAATCAACCCCCGTCCCTATTACGAGCTTCCCACGGGAATTTAATCGGCTCGAAAGTTGGGAAGAGTTACCGGTTTCCGATCGACTTCGCGTTCTAACGGCGTTAATTAACGCTGAAACTTCCCTGCCCGAACTTTTCCCTTAACGAACAGAAACTGCGAAAGGAGTCGCCCGGATCGATCCCATTGTACCGTGAACGATTCGACGAAAAGAAAATGATAGGAGCATCATTTCTAGGCTGCATCGCGGTTCGTTAGCTATTAGCGTGTCCGTTTCCAATCCGCCGCTCGAAAGTCCCAGCGGAGGCTTCGTTCCACTTGCCGATCGGTGACATGTAATTTTCTCTTGATATCACGCCGCCTTTGATTCGACTATCGAACCGTGCTTCCGACTTCGATCCCGAACTAGTTTCTTTCCAACGAGACGGAGAAGACTTTCCCCGAAATCCTGTAATTAGACCGCAGATTCGAAAACGTTTAACGCGGAACGAATGCACGATGAGACACACGTGCGAAGCTATTGGAAATGGGTTATGAAATTAAGATGACAGGGAAACGCTTTGAGAAAAACTTGGTTTATTCGGGAAAGACGTAAGAAGACCTGCGCTGCATCGAAGCCAGAATTCGACCGACCAGAAAAAGAAAATCGGGTGAAAAACCGTATGTCGGAGACGCTTGAAAACTATGCATAGAAAATATACGCTTCCTCTGGTTAGACCCTTTCCCAAGTGAACGATCGCAGACCTTCAATCCTTGACCCGAGGGTCATCGAGCTAAGCCAGGACGCTACACGTGTCCCTTGTCATCCGACTTATTTTTTCAGCCCATTATTCCAACAGAAGCAAATTCGAATCCTTCAGAGTAATAACAGTTACGATAAATATTTCAAGTACATGATATTTGATACCGAAGTAGGGACGTAATTTTTCTGTACATGAAACTTTAGAGAATATATTAAAATTATTTTGATATTATTTCTGAACGGTAAAAGAATTGTTTTAAATGAAACGTAGGCGTTCGCTAAATAGGCCGTCGGTTTGCCGCGGGCTTTAACGCGAGCACGAAAAAATGTGATTCGGAAACGAAAAATCTGTTCGCGAATATAATCTCGCGAAGGAGGAGGTGTAAAGTTAACGCGGCGGTTACACGCAAACTTCTCTGGGCGGTTTCATTAACGTTGGATAAACGATATTGGGCTTCCCTTTTTTTGTAGCCAGTTCCGGCGACACGTCTATTTACACGGAAACCTTGTAGCGGGGCCTGTTATGAAATAATTTATCAACGCTTGACCCGCGTTGTTCCCGTCGCCCGGGGCGCGTGCATCGCGCAGGCCTGTTGCTCGTTTAGAAACGCGACCGGTAATAAATTATCGGAAGCAATTAATCGTCGAGAGATCGGTTTATTGAAACCGCGCGTCGATTCGTTCCCTTTTCAACCCCCTTTTATCCGGCTCGTTTTCACGCGCTTTTCCTTTTTCCCCGTCTCGTGTCCGAGGCTTTTTCTCGATAACCGAGATAAGCGAAACGAGCCATCGTCGAGATCGTTATCGCCGTTTAAAACGCAACTATGTGGCCTGCACGCGATAACTGGTTGCGATCGACGATGTTATTACCTATGTCCGTCGATTAAAGGCTTTCCTCTCGATAATTAATTATCTCGGATATTTTATACGCTGTTACAATTTTGTTCGCCGAGGCGAATCCGCGGATAGCGGGATCGCACAGCTCGTAAATTACGCGAGTCACGGGACGAGCACGAAAACGTGTGCCGATTATTATGGTCGCGAGTAAAACAAATAATTCGAATTTTTATCCGCATCATCGGGGCGAGCGACGGTAAAAGCGTTATGGGAACTGGGTTAGAGCCGCGGCTGCTTTCCATGATGCTTGGAAACGAGTAACCCGAGAGCCTCGATCCAGGACGGTGAGGGTTTACAAAGATATACCGATCGTGAATCTGCCGTGGCTCGATCGCGGATCAACGGTAATCCGTGTGGCTCTGATATCGACTTTCTAATTTCACGGGTAAACCACGTCGACACCGATTCCCAAGGAACAGCGATACCTATAATTGGAATTTACGTTTGGGTTTTAAGTTCTGACGCGAGGCCGCATTCAAGAGTATCGCTAAGGCGGACCGAACCGTTGTAGCGAAACGGTTAAAAATAATTAGACTTCCCACTTGACACGGGAATAGAAAATATGGAAAAGTAGATTTTTATACGTAAAAAGGAAGTCATTGAAGTCGCAAGATGATTTGAAACAGCGGTGCACCGCTTTTACTCGCGTTTGAATTGCCAGAATAACACTCGACGGGAACTTCGCGAAAGGGATCGGCGAGGGTGAAAGTCCTCGCGCTCGTGTAACTCCGCTTATATTTGTCGTGTCGATGGAAACGAATTATTTGGAAAGGAGGGATGAAGATACACCCTCGAGTAAAGAGAGACCCTTCGTAGAGGGGCTGATTTTCAAACTCGTTGAAGAAGGTCAGGGTGGCTCCGGGATTCTTCGATTCAAAGGGACGCCGATGTTTGCTGGGAATACGTATCGCGAAACCCGCCAACGGAGAGAGGGTTTCAGAGAACCTCGACGAACCAAGGGGTCGCCAGAAGTGGGCTCGTACATCGCTGCGAGTCGTTGGAAAAGGTCAAGGTACTTCCATGTGAAAAGAATAATAAAGAATGTTTGTCTAGCCGCGATGGGGAAGGTACAAGGGTAGATGGAAAACGGGGTATCAACAATTGAAACTACAGAAATGATCGGATTTGTTTTTCACGTCGCGACTACAAAGGCAAAGGTTAAAAATCTTTTCGATTTAACGGTAAGCGTACGCGCTAAATATATCTGCGATTTGTAACGGGCCCTCGTTGAAAAAGGTCGTGGCAAGTCGTAAAGCGACCGCAACAAATAACGGATTCGTTCGAGGAATCGGGAATCTCAACTGGCGATAATCGGTGGGTTGCAAAACGGAGCAGTTCGCTGCTGCGCGTCGCAGCCCGCACACGCAGAGCCCCAAGTGAAAGTAACATTCTAGACACGTGATGCGGCATCACGCTGCACGCGCCGCGCAAAAATGCGCCCCGTGCGTGCACCTGTGCGCGCGCCGATTCATCGGCGAACTTGCCTCGAACCGCACCGCGCGCGGCCAACCCTTTCCTCGTACGATTATTTCCACGCGGCGATACGAGAGCTCGAAACTTCTACCGTTTCCACTTCGACGGATTTATCGCGATTTACGCGAGAGAGAAACGGACAGCGTACGAAGTTTGATCGTTCCGGAAGAACCAGGAAACTGAATCTACGATCACCTCTCGAGACTCGTTCGCGAAAAGACTTCCCGCGGGTTTCTCGAAGCAAAATAACAGCATCCTTCGCCTGTTCCACTCCGCGTCGTATATCATTGCAGAGGGTTGGAAATAAAGGAAAAAAAGAAACCCGAGAACGTACAATACTTCAGCTGGTAACTTCCGGCCGTGGACAACGGAGATAAACCGTCAGCGTGGAAGAGGAGCCAAGAAGAAGAAAACGGTTTCGAGCCTTCATATCCTGGGAGCGCAGTAATTTTCTAACGAACCGCGAACGGGATATGTTCGTCGACAAACGGGCTGATTTATAGCGGCTTCCTCGCGTCTATAGACAACTCGCCATACTCACGCTGCCGGCAGTGGCTTCGACTCTTCTAAAATATTGACCGAATCCCATTAAATCGAAAAGTTGTTCGTTACAGAAAAAGAGGAATGAATTAGGAAGAATTTATTTAGGATAATTATTAATATCTTCATTCAAGTAAGTCCTGATCAATCAGAAATCGAATTGTACGAATCGATATCCTCGATGTGACATGTTAAAACTGAAACCTGTTAGTAGAATTTGCGACTCTCGCCTGGTATAAAATTTATAAGAAATCAATATTTCTGAAATGGAATTCGCTTGAAAACGACGGACAGAATTGTTCGAAGTATATCGGTACGAATATCAGTGAATAAGAACGTTCCTCGAAGGGCGATCGCAACACTTGCTCCGGATCCAGTCGGGGCCGGATGGGCGCAAGGACCCTCGCTCCTCGCGAGCGGACTCGCGCGTAAGGGGCCAAGGGCCGAGCTCGCGCGCCAGACAGACCCATAAAACGCTTTATATTCCTGCTCGCGGACGTACCGAGCCGCGCGCCAGGCTATATACCAGACTTTTCTAAACGCTTGAATACCGAAAGGGAAGAACAAAAGTGAGACTGCGCGCCGGGTAATGCTCGCTACACGAGACCATAAGTCTGCATCGACTTCCACTCGGAATATCGATTCCAATTTCTCGTTCGGAAACAATTCTCACTCTTTCGTTCCAAACGGTTATGCACGCATATAAATATGAATTCCTTCAGAAATTTGATCATCAATGAATGAAATACGTTTCGATCTCATATTTAGGAAACTTTTATTAAATAAGACGTGAAAACATTTTGAGACACGTGTGACGAAATTAACACTAGATTGCCCAAGGAAGTCGTTTTGACTGACATTTAATTTCAATTAGAACAAAAATTATGTACATAACGATACAATTTTTTAGAAACTTTTTTTATTATTGATACTTACTAATAACCTGTCTTATAACTGTAAGTTATATAAGCAAATATTAAAAATTAATTTTAAATAAATTTCTTTACACATTAGTTATTCTTTCGCGATGAAGTAATTTTGACTGCTTCTGGGCAATATAGGTACATACTAAGTTTCAGTCTTTCTAGTGTTAATACGACGCGAAGTCATTTTATATTTGTTTAACTAAAACGCTTGTAATCTCTGAGGATTCTCTGGTTTTCTAAATCGTGTAACTCCGATCGGGTGAAACGCGTAAAACACGTGCAGCTCGATCGACGCGGATTCATTCGGGTTTCGATTAGAGGCGGAGACGGTGGAATCGATAATCCTGAATTCTTTCGCTATGATGCCTTTGCATCGGGCTGTGTCATTGGCAGCGGAGATGAGAGACGGGCTGCATACAGAGTAGCGGAGGATGAAGGGGGCTGGTGGCACCCTCGTGCACGCACGCACAATGTTCGCGACGAGGAGGGTGCAACAACCTCCTCCACCTTGGACTAGGAAAAAGAGGAGGAAACCGAAGGAGAAGGACAAACGAGAGAGAATGGCACGGCTTACAGTCGCGGTTTTCAAGCACGCGTTCCTCGTTACACGCTGAGAGACTGGAAACCGAGAACAAAAAGAAACGGTGAAACGTTCTCCTGAGAACATTCCGTTTCTTCGCTCGCCAAATTTTCTCTTCAAAATGCAATAAACAGAGAGAGAGAATAGAAACGTGTTCAAGAGTTTAATCAAGGACGGAGAATTATTAATATCGTGACTCAAATGACTTCGAGTCTATTCGCCTCGCACCTTAAACGCAAGTGCGTAAGCACAATGAAAATCGAATCGATTCAGGTGTCCAGAGTTCAACCGCTTCCCGTTAACTCTTAACGTTAACGTGACAAAATTCAATAAGGGCGAACAGTCCTAAAGGGTTTTTAACGTTACGACCCAAACGATTTCAAGTCCATTCGCCGTTGAGCCTCAAAGGTAAACGCAAGCGCGTAAGTATAATGAAGCTCGAGTCGGTCGAGGTGTCAATTAGAAATCACATAGAGTTACGTCGGGCGTGAAATATTCATCGGTTCCATTAGCGAACAGGAACAACAACAATCGATAAGAATCGTATGACTCACGGCGCGTAATGACGTTCCCAGGTACGACGTTTATTGACGTTTAATTACACCCGGTCCTTTATCATGCAGATTGCAGCGGGGCCGGGGGGAGGACACGTCGTAGTTTGGATTCTGACGCGGTTAATTAGCAGGCCGATCGATCCGATGACGGGTCACCGACACCGGAATCGGCTACCCAACGCGACGATTCTACGATAGTAACCAACCCGAGGGGGAATACCAGCCGCGGAAAGAAACCGATGGGAACTTCCTACGATTCGCGGACGCGCGCCGCAGCATAATTTATCGCTCTACGAGACCTCAATGCTGAATCGATTCCCCGAGCCTTCCCGTTTCCATTCATGCCACAGCCGCTAGATTCCTTGCGATTAACCCCTTCGCGAATTGGCCGCTCCCAAACAAATATTCTGATCCAAATCGACAATCGGTTCGAACAGCGAAAAAAAAACGGACGACGAACACATTTTTGCAACAAATTTTGTCGATCGGACAATGAACATTTTTTTTAACGAGTTAACCGATCACCTATGAGCATCGTCTGAGCAATGTAGCGTTTTAACATAAATTCTGATTTAGAATCGAATGACTACCGTAGCATTATACAATAAATTTTGGTACAAACTTTATTGAATTAGGAGCGACGGATTTTCTTGGCAGAGAAAAAAATTACCCGGCGAATTGAATTTATGTTTTCGACCGTATCGGGTGGAACCGAGGCCCGAGACGATCCTAGCATAGATTCCACACGGGTTCGACTCGTTGCGCGGTGAAAATTCCAATAACGGAAAATACGAGTCGCGGAGAAAAGAGATTGGAAAAAAAAAATGGGAAAGGGGGAGACGCGCAGGGGCGATGACCTTGCATTAGGTCACAGCCTTGACATCCTTCCGTGGAAATCTCTATACTATTAATCGCCTAAACTACCAGGCTATGGATTCGCTAGAAATCGTGCAATTTTCAACTCACTCGCGTCGAACACCGTTTTACGTCTTCGTCGCAGCGTTTAACCACGTAACGCCTAATCTTGCGGCCGAAGAAGGTCACTCTTACCTGGAAAACCATATTTTTTATTAGTTATTATCGTATCATTATATGCATATCATATTAACGCTATTTCTCTCGTAGAAGAAAGGAAAACGATTCAACTAATAATCGTTATCGATGTAAGAGGGGAGAAAGTGTACCTTGACACCTTCGGTAGAAGTAGCGTTAATTCTCATTATATTATTCGCAGGCACGATGTAACGTCGGTGTTTACCGGTTCGATAAAACAACGTTAAGTGCATTGAACCTTTCGATCGGCAGTTCCATGATAACAGGCAATGAGTCAGAGCGACGGAACACAGCTCTGGCGTTACCCCGTAACGTGTACAGCGAGATTGGGAAATCAGGCATCGCCGACGTTTCCGTCTGTGCTCGTGCACGTGTATCACGTGTACCGCAAACAGGATAATTTGTGTCGAACGCGTGACTCCGCTGGCTGAGATTTATATGCACGGGATAGGCACGTGCTAACGCTCGATCTTTATCTAAATCGCCGGCCGATCTTTCTCTTTCTCCGCGTTTCTCTTTAATCCCTACCCCCGATCAGGCCAATTCATAATGCGAATCGTAACGCGGCCGATTTCTCCGTTAAATCATAGGCGAAGCAAAAATTCTAATCTTATCCACCGCATCTCGTAATCCTTTACACCGCGAATGACATAACCAATAAAATATCAAATGTATAATTCTATCCAGAATTCGGCCGATAGAAAAAAGTGGGTAAAGGGCAAAGCTGAATAATCTTTTTTAGAAGTTGCGCGGTTTAGTAAAAATCGTGAAAACTCCGATTTTGACAACTTTATATAAAATTACAGCTCATAATAATGATAATCGATTTCAATGATATTTTCAGCATACATTCTTGATTACGTCAAGGATATTTAAGGATAAACAAGTTGAAAAACGCGACGTTCAAATTTTTGTGCACGTCCTTTAATAAACTGATCCCTCCCGACTTAGAAAAATAATTCCGATTTTTCGTTTATCCGATTTTCAAAATGCCGTTTAATTTGAACTAACGAATTAACCGTAGATACAGATAACTGTAGGGCAGAGCAGCCGGTGGAAAAGAATATGGGAGGATTGCATTTCCGGTTACACGATTTCGAAAACGCCCTGCCTGGCGGTAGGCTCGTTCATGGCCCGTGATTCGGTCACGTAGCCGACTCATTTAACCGCGATCGTTAGCGGCCGCGTGTTATATGGGCGTAACGTGATTCCCGTGTCACGTAGACGCGGCGTAACGCAGCCCTTCGTGATCTCGCGAAAAACGAGAGGGGAACGATCGGGAACGAAAAACGGAGAGAGGTCAGCCGACTTCGTGACGTTTCGCAGTTGAAACGGTCTCGAATACTATTTGGAAATAAGCGACCGTGGGTGTCGAGCGAAAGTGAAACGAGCTTTCGTGCCGTTCACTGCCCGGAGGAACCAACTTCCATGGGCTTTGTTCGAGGACGCGGATATCGTGCTCGTTAACCAACAGGGAACAAACACGATTATACGGGAACGTTGTGGTCTAGAATGAACACCAAGCGCTGATTATTCGCGAGATTCGTTTGTACTTACGCCGCATCTTACGCTTGCGAACACGTCGCGGCAGTGGCCTACATTTTTAACCAACCGATGGACACCCGACCCTTGGCCAACGATGTTCGGCCGAAGGAACACGCTGTTATACACGTAAATATTGCTCATCCACGAACTAATTGCCAAAATGTGCCAAGTTGCCTCATCCCTTTATCTAAACCAATGGTCACTCACCGAAATTTCCATTACTCACCCTGAACCTTGTCACCTTCCAAACTTTTCCCACTACTTCCTCCCATCCAAAAGTCACTTTTCCATAGCCCTTACATATTCTTACCCTCCCATTCGTAGGAAGTCTTAGTGGAAGTCTCGCGATATTCACGTCTCGTAATAAAACTATTTTCCACGCAACGTCCCGTAACAACGTAATTATTAATCCCTGAGTGATTCCCCGAAAAGTGTTACCTACTTCGAGGAGTTTGAACAACAACCGGGCATCGCAACGCGAATGGCACGTTTGAACCGCGACCCAGTGATCGGCCGACCCGGGGGTCGATTATCGAACCGAGCGAGCGAGCACGATTTCCGTGGTTTTACAATAGCTAAGGAAACGTTTATCGATAAGCGCGGATCAAATCAATTTAAATTGCAAAAATGTTTTTTTATCAAATTATTTGCAATTGCACGATGAGATAATAAAATGGAAATAAATATGAACAGATCGTATTCATGAATTTTCATCGAGTATTAATACCGATCGATGAGTATTTATTAACGACTTATAAATATAATTCGTAGTAATAAAACTGCATCGCGGACTAGTTCGCCGCGGCACGATGAATTGGTTGGCCAGGCATTTAAAAGTTGCAAACACAAGCTGAACTTTGTTGCTTTATTTCTAGCCGGGGGCTTTCAACGATTCAACCGAGGCCTAGCATCCGCGCTAATAGATACTATATTATAGCCATAACGAGAGCAGGAATCATGGCCGGTTGAATTTTACGGCCGTCCCTATTCTTCATGGCTATCGTATTTATGGTGCGCCGTAAGAGGAGCACAATTCAAAGAGGCCCGCGAATACGATCGGGCCGAGGCCCATAAATAATTCTCAACCCGAAAAAATCCGTACTGATTTATAGTTAATTCAACCGTTCTTCCTGCCCTTCATTCAAACGGGCCTTTTTCTATTCTCCAATTACCAAGACTACTGTTAAATCTAATCGAATATTTCCTCGTGAAACAGGAAAAAATTAATAGTTCGTTTCTATTGTGTTCTCTCTGGTTGTTATTATCATAAAATTTGAAGTCACTACTTAATTCTTATTCGTGAAAATTCGATGGAATGTCCTTATTTTGCGTTCAGAATTTTACGTTAAGTTAGCATAAATTTTTACTTAACGTCTTCGATTTTTCTATCTTTCATCCTTTATCCCCGACTATCGCGAGAATAGACGCGAGGCACTTTGAAAAACCCTGAAGCGTGGGTTGCTCGCCCCCCCCCCCCCCC
>SHCU01000016.1:469260-487860 GCA_004307685.1 Ceratina australensis
TGAGTCTGAACGAAAAAGGATCGCGATACCGGTAGGCATGATCGCGTATCTGCTCCAGTGATAGCCGGTGAATGGAGGCCAGACCGTGTACATTTTGTACGAATGTCGGGACGCGTTTTTACGCTATATACAGTGGCTTGTACGCAGCGGAGAACAGGCGGTATGTAAGGCCGGCTCTCTCGCTGCCCACCGGATAGATACCGCGCGCGAGAGATTGTATCTCGGAGTTCAGAGACCCCGTTCTACGCGTATTTCGCTGCATAGGCCAATTTCTACCTCAGCTGCGTTCGCAGACTTTCTTGCGTCACCGTTTTAGAGTGCGCGTACACGCACGATGCGCGGTAACAACGTTTCATCGAAATCATCATCGGTGATTTCTAAATCCCAAAAGTCAACCCTTCATCTTAAAAGATAATGTTTTAACAAATAATAATTACGATCACTTCAAACACTTTAGCGTGATTTCTCTTCTTATCCACGATGAATAGTTTCTTATCGTTGTTAATTAACCGGAATTATAGTTTCACATATTTTTGAACGTTAATTACGGCGTATCTGGCAGCAAACGCATGTCTCGAAAACATAATCTCCAAGATTCTGATTACGCGTCAACCGCTGTGTTGTTATTAATTGTAAGACTAAATATTAGCTCCACGATGTTTGGTCGGTGACTGACTGGGGCGCATAATTTCCTCGATGAAGTGCGCTTAAACGCTTCCTCCCCTGCTGTCTCAGCTTCCAATTCAGTACGGAACGTCGCTAAAAATATCGATATACCAGGGATCAGCCCTGGCGCTACGCTGTTTTCATTTTACCGAGTCCAGGCGAAGTGTATTTATCGATCACTGGACTCAACACCCTTCCGTGAGTATCAAGTAATTTCCGACCTTTGAGTCTACTTAGCGCGCTCCGTCTGGATAACGAAGGGGAATATCGGGAACAGTGGAACTGCACGGAGATTTAATTAATATACCGTCAATCCTAGCTTTTCTATTTGCCATTGGATTCGACGCTAGAAATATTAGAAGTTTCAGTTTCGATCGCGACTCGGTTTTTAAGCAGAATTCGTAGTTGTATTCGAACCTCGGGAAATCAACGGACAAAGTTACCGATCTCCTATTGGCAGTAATCCGAACCTCTCGAGCCGAATCGGTACGTTCCGACGAAACTAAGCTGAGCGCGCGCAATTTAATCGGAGATCAGGTAGATCAGCTGGCGGAGGCAGGGAGCCTGGGGTGGATGTTAGGTTGGCCGGTTATCGACCCCGGGTTCACCGACCTTTCTCTCTCCGCCACCATCGACCCCTCCACCTGAGCCTTCCTCCATCCCTTCGTCGCGGCCAAAGCCGCCATCCTCCCTCCATCCGGTCCCCGCCAGCCCGAGCCTACACCCAGCCCTCTTCTTTCGCTCTCTCCTCTCTCCGCTCTCTGCCACCCTGGCCCGCCAGCAGCTCTCAACCCTGCCAGATGTCCTCAACCCCGAACCCACCCTCCGTCCACCCGCCTCGCCGCCTCCTTACCCTCGACGATTTTTTTCATCGATCAAATTCAAATAAAAAATGACTTCCCTTTATTTGCAAAACAACTTTCATTTCAACGAGCAACAAACGGTATGATCAAATTAATATTGGAATATCTTGGCTTTTATCAACCCTTTCGCTCCGATCGCCGGATATATCCGACATACATTAACATAAATAATTACGATAATAATATAAATATAACAATTATTATATGCAAACGTAATAAATTAATGTAAATAATATTAATATAAATTAATATATATTTTAATCTACATAGATCACTTTCGCCGGGAGGCCTCGTTCAAGAGTATTTTTAAGGCGGATCGAACCGCCGTAGCGAAAGGGTTAAAAATCTACGCTGCGCGTAATAAAATGAATTAAAATCGAGATGGATAAATTGCATGGTAACCGAAGTTTGTTACCGGTTCACGTGGCTGGGACGCACAATTAAATAGCAGACGCTCTATTATTCTCCTAAATGAAACTCCATTTCGAAATCGGTTGAAAAGCCTCGAGCTCGTTATCAACGAAACCGCTCTCCACAAGGGAGTTAATGAACTCGATTCTATTAAAGAATAATTCAGCTTGCATTTACTAAAACGCGAGAAAACTCGATATAACTGGTTGGAAAATTCAGTGAAATAATTCTAAGGTCTAATATTTTATAAACATACGTTCGAACTATTGGAATTTACCTGTTTTTTAATATCGTATCGATTATTTTTACCGTATCTTTTATCGTTTCCCATTGTCAACTTTTACTTCTGAAAATTGATTGCGCACAGGATCTTACTCCCATTACTTTGAATATTTATTAAAACGGACGCGTTTGTAACGTTGCGCTCCGATCGGGAAAACAGCACGCGCCGCTCGAACAAATCTCATCTTATCTCGATGCTATTAATCCGCGTCGATTTCGAGTGAAATAAACGGACCAGTGTTGTCGCAACGTTAGATAAAACCAGCGGCGGTTCGAAGAAAAGTAACATGAGCTAGTGCCGAAAGCGAAGGAAAAACCGTCGAGATTTCGACGGCGCGAGTGCGAGATAATTAAAATACAAGAGCCGATATCCCGTCTGGTGATATTATCGAACGCATGCAAATTGAAACACGATATCAGATAACGACACCGTCTGCGACGCATATGCATTCTCATTACCGGTACGTTAAGCTCGATTCAATTATACGATACGCCGATTGGGCAGCCGATTAACGAGCCGTGTAGCTTTTGTTTGATGTAATTCGAAAAATGCAGAAATTATTCGCTTAGCGATGCACGGATCGTTCAAACAGAAGTTCAAGAAATTGCGAATGCACGTAATGGATTATCTCATAAGTCTCTTTCTTTGTATATTCATTTCGTTTCAAAAACTTATAGGAAGTAACTTATGGGACAACCTAATATTATATGTCATTTCGAATACAATTTTCGTAGGTAGAAAAATGAGGAAACAAAACGAAACGAAAAGCATTGGTTCGTAAAATTGATTTTTGTACTTGTTTCGTATAATTAATTTTTGCACACGTTTTCATCGGAGAATGAAGTCGACTCATCGAGTAGAGATTTTCCTGAATCTGTGTCGGATCTATAAACGGGTGGTCAACAAAGCGATCCGCCCGAGGTGGTGACGGTAACCGATTCACCCTATATATTAGCATGTAAATGTATGTAAATACGAACGGGAGGCGAGTGCGTCTCAAAGGAGACCAGGGCTGCCGACTCGATGCTCCTCGCTCGGCTTACAACGATGTTACGTAATTGTTCACCGGCGAACAAACGTGAGAAACCGACGAGAGAGCTTCTCCGTTTCGTAATGGAGCTTCGCCTCTAATGAGCCGCGAAATTCGCTCGGTCCACAGAAAAATCAAACTTATAACCCGCAAAACGGAAGTCGGCAAAAGAGATTGCACAGATTTAGAAGACTAGGTATTTAAGAAATTAAATTGTAGTGATATACTGCTAATTATTTATTATTTAATATTATATAGTACTATTAGTATTAATTATTATATAGTATTAATAGTAGCAAGGAAAGCATTTGTACAGAATAACATTGGTTGTCAATCGTACGGATGATAGGAAATTTTTGAGTCCGAGAGAATTCGAAAGCTTTCGAAATACAGCATCGATTGTAAGATGTTAAATAAAATGATTGACATCGATCGTGATCGTGCGATCAATGAAAAAACTAATTTACAACGTGACGCGGAACACGAGAGAGGAAATTCCATACGATTGGAAGAGAAAGCTGACGAAAATGATATCTAGAGAACGCAACAAAGACCGTTGAAATAAATGCTGACAACCGCTAATTTAAGTGGGCACGGTCTTAAAAAGGGTTTTATTCATTTTTATAGGACTGTTCCCAAGCTCTTGGGTTCAATTTACGGGGAGGACCATCCGGCGAATATGTCTACCGACTCGCGTGAGAACCAACTTCCAAAAACCGATCCCGGATCCAGCTATAATAATACGGTTCGCAACCGTGCGATATTACCGGCGAAATACGGTAATTTAGCGAAAGCTGGCCCACCGGTGACCGCAACAATGTGGTTAGCCTGCAAAAAGTTAGCCGAAACGCTGCGACCAGCCCGGGTCAACTGACCGCGCCCTTCAGCTATAATACATCTCTATCCTCAAGTATTTTAACACGCTTTCGACCACTTAGCGTCCGGGAAAAATTCTGACAAGCATACCGTCAGATACTATCCGAGAATAAATCATGAACGGTTTCAATAATATTATACGGAGGAACGTAATAATTTCTATGAAAGAACGCGCATTCCTCAAACTTGCCAATTTTCGATATTAGAATTTGTCAGCGCAAGAATCCAGACAAGTATTTTAACGCGCGATCCGCCAACAAAGATTCCTGAGGTTTCGCAACAATTTTAATCGCCGAAAATAGAAGAGGATATATAGTTTGAACCAGATATCAGGACGTTACAGAAGATGATTATATAAAATATGGAAAACTTGTCGCGACATCCGATTCGATTCCGTTTTAATACCCATGAACGGGGTTACAGGTTGAATACGCGAGCTAGTCCCACGGTTCTGATTATCGTTTAACCCGTTTCAATATGTCGGCATTTCTCTTAACGCACCGCGACATTCGAATACCTGGCATTCCTGGAAAGTTGCGATAGGAGAACGTCAATCTTCGAAGCGGGGTTTCTCTCGCACTGTTCTCGAGACCGACACTCGTAACCGGCGTGGAAAGTGACGCTATGGCTTTCCATCGTCGAGGACGTGAAAATTGATTCGTTACGACTCGCTTACAAGAAAATAATTAAGTCTTGGCCGTATGAATCGAGTTACCAGTTGAAACCAGTCAACATCTTATAACACTGTTAAATTCCTTTTTAAACGATAAATTATAACATCTTCTTGTTTGCAATTATGCGTTCGAATCTTTTCGCGAGGATAGTCGAGATTCTACAAGAGATCTCATAGTCGATCCTTCCATTGAATTATACCTATGGTATCATAAAAACATTAAATTACTGTCTGCTGTCCGTATCTAGTATGAATTCACTAAGGGATTTCGTCTTAACGAAAAATAGTACAAATTTCGAAGACATAACCTAATAAAATTCTAGTTGTGCGATCTCACATCCAACTCTTCGACGAATTATAAATTGATGAAATGCCTGAATTGTATATCGCGAATGCAGCAGCTATCTCTGATTCCTCTCTTGAAACGACACTCGTAACTGTAAAGTTGGAAAAAAAAGGCTCGAGACCAATGAATGGATATCGTCGACTCAAAAATTGTCCAGACGCACTGACCTACGGTTCAACCTACGGCAGACAGCTGCTCTCTTGCTCTCCTCGGAGCAGACGCGGAACGAGGGAAGGAGAGAGAGAGAGAGAGCCGGTGCGTTATAGAACGGAGCAGAGGGCCGAGCGAACGCTATAGACGTCGGGACGCTATCCGGTCGATACAGGCAACCGGCAGACTAGGAAGTAAACCCGGGCATCAACCTCTACCACCCGTCACCCTTCTCCGCGCTTCTGGCGGACGGACGACGCCGAGAGAAACCCCCCTCGATCTCTCGAATTCTCTCGGCGAGCCCGCCGGTAGCCAGTGGCATCGACCTCGCCCCGCCAGAAATTTGGATCTGGAGCGGATCCGACGGACCAACCGGCCGCAACCTGTGCACGCCGCATTTCATAATCATCGACGCGGCGTTGCACCCGAGAACGAAGGGGTGAACGAAGGGGTGCCGGAACCCGCGACTATTACCCGTTCGTCGCCTATCTTCTTCCCTGGCATTAACCGCGATGCTATTGACTCTGCTCTTCAGATTCCGATCTTCCACGGGAAGGGACGCTACCCTCCTCGCGCTTTAATTGCTCCTTATCAAATACCATCTTCCATCGAGTTTCATCGATGAAATTATCGCGAACATTCGGCCGGGGATGGGAGAAATAGGAATGATTCGCTAACTCGAATTACCTCTTATTAAACCGTCGTCTGAAAATAAGAAGATCGAAACGTCTCTTAAGAAAGTTTATCTCACGCGAATATCGATCGGTGATCGGAGATGAATAATTTCCAACGAAATGTTGCATCCGTTAAAAGGAGAGATCGCTCGAGAATATTTATGCTCGCGAGCGGGACCAGCCAATAGGGAGACGAGACGTTCTTCTCTCGTTAAAATCCTGCACCTTGAGAAATGGGTCAAACTCGGTTCGAGCGGACATTCCATCTTCGATGAAGTAACGCGTGAAATTATTGCGGATTTAACTTGTGCACCGCCGCCGCCATCGATACAGGGGGACGACGCATGCTAAATAATTTTCCTATCGGTATCAACTAAAAATGATTCGGGAACGGATTATTGGAAATGTAATTATCGAAGAACTGTTTTATTTATATTTCTGTGCCAATGATATACAATTTATTCGATGCGTCTGATCGATAATTCGTATGCATTTACGATAGACGCGAACGTGCCGAAATTTTAAAGCGCGACGCGCAATGAGAATAGGAAGGTATCTTCGAAATGCTTGATTCCACAGAAAAATCTACGGCGCGATAAGCGATACCTTTCGAACGAAACGAAATCGATCGGGCATTAGATAGGATCAGAGTTACTGACCTCAAGGAATGCATCGTGCGGCTTTTATTTATGCATAACCGAGTTCGCGCGCGAGGTAAATTTTAATGCGGTGCGACAGTCTGGCCAAAGCGATTCCGAAGAAAGGATCTGTGTCAAGGTAATCGAAATGGAATGCCACCCGACTGATCCTTTTTTTTCTCCTATTTCTCCTACTTGCCTCGCTCCACGTTTGAACCACAGGCCGAAAGAGGATACAAATTTTCTTCCACTCGAACTCATTTACAGATAACAATGATATACGAATAAATTGAATATGATCGCGTATCACGGTTCACCCTTGCGACTCGGCGACTTTGTTATGCCGCACCTTCAACAGAGACATAGTTTAATTTTATATTTACGTTCAGATTAAGGTTTCTTTCTCCTCTTCGCTTCGTTTCATTTTCCGTTTATCGCCAGCCAGACGCAGCGGCTCGGGTTGCCAGCGAGTCGAGTCCTGCCCGGCTGGTATCTTTGTTTATTTCTCCGAATCTTTTCTTTCATCGATCTTTACTGTTGCTGTCCCTATGCTCTTTCCTCCTTTATCTCTCTTAGTATTTAGCAGAGTTCTGCATGGGCCGGGGTATTGGGCTGAGCCCCCCACTTTCCGGGCCAGCGGTACATTGCGATAACGCGAACATGACACTTTTCTGCGGCCGGGCCCGACCGTCCTATACCAAGCCCAATAGCCCGAAGTACCTGCGGGACGCGAGCGAGCGTCATCGCTATACTTCGTTCACGCTCTCGCTGGCGAGATCACAGCGCAGCGTTCGATATTCAGCAGCGAACGGAGCGAGCGTGAACGATCTATAGCGATGACGCTCGCTCGCGTCCCGCGGGTACTTCGGGCTATTGGGCTTGGTATAGGACGGTCGGTCGGGCCCGGCCGCAGAAAAGTGTCATGTTCGCGTTATCGCAATGTACCCCTGGCCCGGAAAATGGGGGGCTCAGCCCAATACCCCGGCCCATGCAGAACTCTGGTATTTAGATTAAGTTTTCGAAGCGTGCATGATCGGCGCTCGCTCGAGAGTCAGTCTCTTCGAGAAACCCATCGGGTACACGTTTCTTCTTCCGTGATACCTTCGCGCAATAAAGAGGAGTCAACCATTGCCTACCGAACAGCCTTATACAGTTTGCTTAACCAACCCTTCTCACTCTGTATACGAATAAATCGTAGAACAGAGAAACGAGAAGCGTTGGTTTTTTTTTTATAACGCATTGCACTGTTGTTAACGATGTACGTATACAACTTAACGTTTCTCAACGCGACACACCTGATCTCTTTCAGGCTTAATGGATCTCCCATGGCGCCCCCGCGTCGCGTAATTAAAAAACGCCAACGCTCTGACAAATCAATAATCCAACATTTCCATAATGGACGCCGTGTCTCATTATACTATCAGATTCCAGGTGTAACACACGCATGTCCCTTCGCGATTATGCGATCCCCGAAGACCGCGTTCAAACGCGACCGCCGGCGTGGCAAAGATTTTCGACAATCTAATCAATTATCCTCGCTAGAATCTGCCGATCTCGAATCGGTCCGGTAGATGTCCATCGAGATATAATTACGGATCGTGGCTAAGCGCGTTAGTATCACGCGTTGCTCGGACAGCGTGAAATTTATGCGAATAAAACGTGCGCGCGCGTGTAATTAGAAAGAGAAGTTTCCGTCGGGAAATTCGTGCCAGAAAAAATCTACCGACTGCTTTCTGCTTGTAAGCGCAGCTTAATGGCTCTGTTAAACGACCGGGCAATTAGCGATAGACGATAGATACAGTCGATAACTAGCTGTTTTTTCCCTCTGCTCCCAAGATCGCTCGTATCGTCATCGCATTTTTAATGCGAACCTATACCGGGTGTATCACGTAACGTTTTGGACTACAGAAGAATTGCAGAATTGTGCAAATCGCGCGTTACGTATAAAATCATCGTATTTCTTATGCAAACCTATACCACGTATAGTATTATGGATATCACGTGATATTTTATGCTACAGAAAAATTGTATGCACTGCATGTTACGCATAAAATCGTCGCATTTTTTATGCAACCTTATACAAGGTATAATATTCTAGCTATTACGGTATTTTATACTATAGAAGGATCGCAGAAGAATTATATGCACCACGTATTATGTATGAAAGTGTATTAAAGCTAATTGAATGCACGATGCAAAGATTTGTCGTATGCATGCATGTCGATGATACATGGAGTAGCCGCGGGTACTATTACAGATTATTACAGGTATTTATAAAATCGTCAAAAATAGTTTATTCTTGAAATCTCAATTTTTACCCCATTTGCATTATAAGCGCGTATTCAGCGCTCGTTGCTCTTAGGCATTTAACACCAGAGCATATATTATACCCATGCGTATTTGGCTTTCAGTCAATGAAAAGAGGTGATCGCAAATACTTGCAGGATAAACAGGGTCAACCTTTTCCAATCCTTATTCAAACGAATTCATCGAAGAAACCTCGCAAACGCTGTGTAGTTTGTTTATCAGAAAAAGAAAGAAAAGATACATTTTATCAACGTGATAATTGCCATGTGGCATTATGCCTTGACCATTTCAAACGTTATCACGTTGCGCAAAATAATTCGATTTTATTTCTCTCATAATTATGAATCTATAATAAAAAATTATAGATTACAATTAAATAGCTATATAGATTATAACGATAAAATTCTTTATTCATGTAATATTGCTTTTATTTTTAACATTTAAAAACATTTTTATTTAAATACAATCAAACAAATTTTTGGTGATAAGACCGCATTTTTCACTTTTCCGCGTGATGCAAATGGGTTAATATCGTCAACTTTACATCTAATCTTATTTTATACGAAAATTCAATGGTATTTCTGATCGCATGTTCTCGTAGACCCGTGGCAATCGAATTGGCCACAGTTTGACCCGCGAATTCCCGGACTTTCCAAAGGTGAAAATGTCAGGAGGCTGTAGAACGCGTCGCTGCCAAACGTAATTGCTATCACGGATACTAACATCGCCGACTAACGTGGTCACCGCGAAAGTTCACGAAAATATGTTCTAATAAACCGTTTCAGTCCTAGGACCGTCACTTGCCGTAAACTACTTTTTACGACTGTTCGCTTTAATGCCCGTTTTATTTGTAACGCTAAAAGTACAAACTTTTTTTAATACGTGAATCTGTCCGTTAAAAACCCGTCGGCGGGTTTCGTGCTTCCAGTATTAAGAGACCTGCGTCAATGTGACAACAGTTGCCCTCTGAAAAAGTGTGTTTTTGTAATTTTCAAATTTTGTCGTTTATTATCATTAGACTTTTCGTTCTCGACTTTCCGACTCCGGTCCCGCGGAACGTGGAATGTTTCGTTTTTCTGGCAATGAGTACCCATCGTTCACCGTGATCCAGCCGTCGAGGGGTCGTGTTCCGACGGTCCGGTATCGCGTGTTGCGTTTCACCGCAAAATAACGTGGAGAGAAGCTCGGTCGCCGGTTTACCGTATCAAGGGGACGCGACACACGGTCTCTCTCCTCCTGTCTCTCTCGCGCGCGCCAGCGTCGGTGTCGGTGCAAAAGGCCGCGAATAAAATTCCGACCGCGAAGAAAAGTGGGACGCGCGTGTGCTGCCCGGCGAACGGCCGCAGAAAACGTTGCACATTTGCATCTTTGAATAATCATACGTCACCGTGGCTACCTCATCGCGCGATAATAATTGCTCCGCGAGATGATCAATTCCACCTGGGTGAAATCGACTTAAATTCGACAGAGTTTTACGCTAACTCGACCTGACAACGATTCGAAGTTTTCTAACGGACAAACTAGAAAATGAAGCTTGAATAAAAATTTCCTTCGTCTTTTAAAAACATGCATTTCCCCATGTTTCGCGCGTTAAGTATTGAATTTTACGTAAAAGCATGGAACCTGAATAAGAATTCCCTTTAGCTTTTAAAAAACAATCTGCATTTCATTTGTTATATTCTATAGCATATTCTTGGACGCTGAATGAATTTTCTATGAGGGCATAGAACCCGGGAATATTTAATGGAGTCACGATGGAAAATTGATGATACGATGGTACGGTAAAGGATGAGGCGGGCGAAGGGTGAATTTAGCGGCGCACGGCGTCAGCATACCAAAGGAGAGCGAGGATTCTTAAGGAGCGAGAGCTAAGTGATGCAAGCGTTCGGCCGTGCATCGCGCGGTGCATTGCCCTCGGACTTAGATAGAATCGTCTACACCCACACCGCGGCGAGTATTCGCGCCCCTTTATGTCACTCCCGTGCGCTCGCGATAACCAATCGCCTTTCCAGCGATTTCTTCAACAGACCGATTCGAGTACGTCAAGTATTGTTACTCAAAATTCGCGTATTCAATGAGAAAATTTCAGCCTACACGTTATTTCAAATCCAGCCGTTTTACTTTCGGCTAAAAATATAAATGGACAATAAATAAACGATGAAATTGATAAAATTGTCATTTAATAACCTGTGCACTGACCCTGTTAAAAAGGGTTGAGAGACGAAATAAAATCTTGATAATGCCATGAACTTAATCGAACACAAAAGTAGTATAAAATGAAATCAGTTATTATAATGTACTAAATCCGCCAATTATCGTTAGTCGAAATTCAAGTATTCATTGAAAATTTTGATCTGGATATTATAATGTCTGAAGATTCCTTTATTTTTGGACAAATTTAAATAGACGCTACATAAATGATAAAATTGATGAAATTATCACTCGATGTAACATGTACGCTAACTCCGTTAAAAAAACAATTGAGAAATGAAAAAAAAATTGTGAATCCAATGACATCCAGCCGAATATAAAATTGGTATAAATCGTGTTCCAATGACATAAAAGAGTATTCAGCTATTTCACGTGGTTATTGATTCGCCTCGAATGTATTGGCACTACAAACGCGTAGTACCCGACGAGATAGAGGATGCGCAAAAATCCCTGGCACCTTTGCTAGTTTGCCCACGCCGACTGCCAGTCTGCAAAAGTCTTATCTAAGCGAGCTTCAATATTTGCCGCGTGCCACAAACTCGAGCATCGAACCGTCGGCGAATAAGACGTTCATTGTGCCGGACCGATAAAACGCGGCGGCGTTCATAGAATCGCAGAAAGAATCGCCAACAAGATATTTGTTCCCTCGCGAAGAAATACGAACGGAAGAAATATAGACTCTGAAATCGGTAAACCGTCAGGGAACGTTTTCGCGAAATTACCCAACGAAAGATGATTTATCCTCAAAAGTGAAAATCAAAGGAAACCGGGTTAAAACCGAAGCGTCCGATATTAATTTCGTCGATCTTAATTGACCAGGACGCGCCCTGTCCGAGTCATTGGCTGCATTCATCAGCGATTGCGATGCACAGGCCGTCTCATCCATCATCCGCGTAAGCGACAGATGTTTCGCGTGTAAATCGCCGTTTAGGAATTATGAATGCCTTCCGTATCTCAAAGCTATGTTCGTTTTAATTCCGATGGCATCCTCTATTTAATTTAGCAACGATCAACCAGTCTCGTTGCTCCATTTTTTGCTCCATTCGCGTCTGATCAAAATTTAGACGTTCAATTTCGCAGTTAACTCGATTTAAAGAAACAGTTTCCTCGGTTCACGTTTAAAAAATCTAATATTTAATTAAGCAACGAGCAAACGAGTTACTTTTTAAAAACTCATCTGACTAATGATAGAAGAAAAAAACGATATATAAATTATATATAGATGAAATTGTAATTATTATTTGAACCGAACCAAGTTGCATCGAAACGTAAAAAGTTTGAATGTAATAAGCATACGATCCGATCGACTCGAACGATTAGGATACGTCTTCCGAAATACACTGTTGTACCAGTGAAAATAATTTTTTACGTCTCGGCTCGGAGAGCGTCTGGCAACCGGTATCTTCGGTGCAACAGAGGAGTGGTTGGCCACCCCTGGCCTAGATACCGTGGCGTGTTGTTCACCTCCGTGTGAAAGTACTCGCGGCACGCACACGCGAGTGCATCGATTCGCTCGCGCGTGCACCAGCTTCGGCTTCGACTTCTATCTCGCGTCTCGCGATCCCTCTTTCTCTCCCTCCCCTCGATCCTCGTTTCGCTCTTTTTGTCTGTCCCCTCCACCCAACCCTTTCTCTCCCAACTGCACACAATCTGTCCCCGATACACGCTGGCTTTGGCTGTGTTCGACTCGCAGCCAAAAAGTAATTACATCAATCAGTTAATTGGTAGAATCGACTCGAACGCGTACATCGCGAATCTTTATGGAAATAAACTATGTCAACGTAGAAAATTAAATCTATATAGAAAACACGTTTCTATTTTAAATATCATAGTATGCGTTTCATGTTTCGTATTTTCTTTTTACTTTTGGACGAATTCCTCGTATCATTTTCTGTAGACATCATTGTTTCCACGAATCCCATTTGCATCCGAGAAAATGACGGGTGAATCAAGGAAATTGTCGTTTGAGATGAACCGATTAAGCGATATAATTGGATCGGAAATAAATGATGTTGTAAAAGTTGGATCAATTGGTAAAGTCAGTTCGCTCCTCGGGGATAAGATCAGCGGATATCGGGGTTTGTGGTACAACGATTTGAAGATCGGTAACCCTATTCCAGATCGTTTTCCATCCACCGCTGTTTCACTGGTACGCTTTTGCGCGCGCGCGCTCGCCTTGCTCTTTTACACTTTCCTATTTCGTTCTACTCTCCTACTTAATACATTTGTCCTCTACCAACTCGCCGTCCTCCTTATCTAACTCCGTCCAGTTTTCTTTCACTTTCTTTGTTCACTCTTTCTGCTTTTTTTTTCACCGCCTCCTTTCTACCTCTCGACCACTCTTTCCCTGGTTATTTTCACTTTTTAACTTTCCTTTGTTGTCCCTTCTAACATCGTTCGATCCTCGTTTCTCGTTCGGATTATCAACCGCGAGCTGAAATTGTTGCACAAGCCGATGACTTAGCGTGGAAACGTGACACGGGCAGCACGTGCACCCGCTGCAGAAAGCGTGAACTCGCGTGAGCATTCGCCGCCGGTCGCCGGAGAAGTAAGAGGCGAATATTCGTAGGAGAAAGGATTGGCATTAGAACGTCGCGGAAGAAAGGTTATGAATAGAATGCTGATTTTTACGCTAAATTTTTATGCTACGAAATTTCCTCCGATCTTTCGATCTGCCGCGCTTCACGCGATTCTACATCCCATAGAATTTCCATGCTCCAACGGAGAAGTGACAAATATTTACGACAATTTTTCCATCGGATATAATTTTATACGTGTATAATATGCATATACAGTACAGGCATTCATCGTATAGAGATTCATTCGAACACAGAACTAAGACTCTATTCTTCGGTAATTTTCTTCTAACTGCTTAAACTGTATCTTAAAACTTCTTGTAACTATAATATTCTTTTCTAATAACTATATAAAATCTGCGATCTGTGATACGGAATAGAATGGCGTATAAAGTAGATCGAAATAAGAAACGATCTTGCACGATAAGGAAGGCGATAGTTCACGGGGGAAGGTTAAAGATGAAAGATCGCCGAGGGGAATTTCCCCGCAGGTTTTCCATTCGGAACGCGAGAGAGGCCCAGAAGCATAGGAGGAGGACTGGTGTACCGTTACTTCGGCGGCTGTTAGTGTGGCAGTGTGTTAGCCGGGCAGGATCACGTAGGTAGGTTGCCGGGTAGCCGTGCACCTACGCGGAGGTGTAGGTGTAGCGACGCGCGACGGGTGAACGTGCGCTCGGCAACGACCTACGAGGACGAAGGGGGAAGAGGACCCCTGGAAGATCTACTGCGATCTCATCCTCGCGAGAGAGCTAGGACGCGAGCAACAGCCGCTAGAGAGTAGGCAGCCGGGAACCTGTCCCTACAAATCTTTATAACTGCTACCGCCGTACCACCTCCGCCTCTGGGACCGGTGCAATATATCAGCCGGATCCTCTTCCTAGGTCCGCGTTATGACGTTACGGAACCGACCGATTCCGGATTTCAATAACGTAATTAGGTTGCCGATTTACAGACGCACGCTATTTCTCAAATTAAATAAATATTCTTAAATCGAACTTAGCTTAAGATTCGGTTTACATCTTTTACAAAGATCTAATCATTTCCACGTGCTATAACGGAACATATTACACTCTATCCTTTATCGGTTTTATCATACTAGTATCCCCTCGCGGTCGTATTATCCCCGCTGAGCGCCGCGTTGTCCGACGTTAAAAGTGCGCCGTGGACTGGTCACTCGTTACAAAGATTCTTATGAGCTATGTACTTTTTAAAAGTTGAGCAAAATTTTCATTGCAGAGTATATTGATCGCAAATGAAATAAATTACGTAGCGACCTCAAGATATGACCTTAATAACCATTTGTTTCAACGTAACCAACAAAAATTTCATTGAGCAACACGAACAAGATAACAATAGTGTGTAAAAACGCATATATGGGTTCACAGCCAAAATCGACTGGTCGTGCGAGAATCTGCATATAGGTTCATAGCGCTCAAAGGGTTAAATTTCGACATGGGTATCGTACTGGTCGGAATTAACTTCCGCCGAAAGAGCAGGGGTACGTAACATGCAAGATTACGATGAATAAACAAGATTTAGTAATTCTTTTGTAAACTTTGGATATACGTTCACTCAATAAAGTGATCTAATTACACGTTTTTGTATAAAAATTATATTTTATATACTGACTCGTCACGGCGTCTTGCACGACGAGCGCGGGGTGACAACTTTTGTTTAGATTGGATTTCGTTATCTCCAATTGATAGGAGCACCGTATTGGTTCGTGAATACGTTTCTTAGGCATTTAGATTCGTTTAGAGAGAGAAACAGAGAGTGTAAACTGATATATGAACGAATACAGGAATATAGGATTCGAATGGTTCCTCGGTGTGGTGGCTGAGAGCAGACATACGACCGGAACGGTAAAAAGGCTTCGGTGGCTGAGAGTAGACATACGACCGCAAAGGGTTATAATTCGCAGAGGAGAATCGAATCTATGACTCATCAAACATTTTTAAAAATCTGTAAAAAAGAATCAGGTTGGAAAAAGAAAGGGGTTGATCGGGGCTAAATTATTTTTTAACAAACCCCGTGTAACGTGAAACAGAATAAATATCGTGGCAAGTATTTTTTGAACTCGGTTATAACGCGAGAAATGATAAGAATAGAAAAGGAAGAACCGACGTGAAATCCGAAGCAAATTTTCTGGGACGTTCGTTCGCCTTTTCAATTACCGTCGAGAATCACTCGAGGAAAGATCGGCGCGCGCAAACAGCGGCGCGGGTCAAGAGGGTAGGCATAAATATGCCCGCGATCGCCCAATCGCGGTTATCCTTGCTCGATCGACGCTTCCTCAATATAACTCCGACAGATCCGAATGAAAATAAACGAGTCGGTGACACCGTGACTGGCATTGTCCCGATGATACACGCCGCGCGTATACCGGCCGCTTCTGCCTGGACGACGTTAAAAGACAATTAATCTGAATAACTCAGCCTAGACCCGAGCATTGTCCCACATTTCGCGAACCGACGCGCACGCCTTCGCCAATCGAATGCGACGCGTACTTCTGTCAATCCAAATGCGCAGCTTTCCCATTTTCCGCCCGTCCTTTCCCGTTTCCCTTCGATCCATTCTGACGCGCGCTTTGAAAAACTCTCGCTAAATTATTATCATCGAATTAGAAACGAATAGAAATGAAATAATCAGAATGAAATATAACGATAGAAATGAAAGAAAAATGAATGAAATTAGAAATGCGTCGCGAACATCAAGCGAGAATCGTAGAAATTTAAACGAATACGGCATAGACAACGGCATCGATTAAACCAGTTTTACAGATTCTGCCGGATCTAATCCCCAATGAAAATTCCAATTGAATCCTCGTTCCAATTGCGACACGTTGCTCGTAGAAAATTAGGGTGAATCGATTGATGGAGCGAGAGCAGGATCAATGAAGATGGATTCTCCGCGGAAGTGTTGCTCCCACCGTACGCGTCGTCGTCATCGATGGAAATACTTAATCGATTCCATCGGCATCGTTTTCCTCTTTGCTATTGTTTAACGCCGCGCCGATTCGATGAAATAAGTGTTAATGGCAGCGAACGATGGGATCGGTTTTAATACCGCGTTGCGAAAGATTCCGCTGATCGACGACAGGTTCTCTCCTCGTTTAGACGCACCGATGACGAGATCGTGCCGATGCTTTCATCTCCGATTCGTTGCAAAACGTTCCGCCGTTTATCTCGCCGCAATTAACGATCTTTATCGATTTAGTTCGGATTATAAAATATTAGAAAAGAATAGGTCCTTCCATTTTCATTCTGATCGACAGTTTTCCTAGTGTCCTGTGTCGGCGAACGTCGTCGCGCAATTCTTCTAAACCAGCTACACGACAGATTCAAGAATTCCTCTGCGATTTCTCCGAGGCTAATTGCCGGGCAAACACAATGGCCAACGTTCTCTCATTGAAAGTCGTTAACTTTCTTAAGAAAAAAATGAAACTCCCACTGATTTTTGTCAAATTGTGCAATTGCACGGCTACTAATCAGACGTTGGTTGCTATGTCCTAATAGAAAGTAGGATGCCGTTGCTCAAGGCAGTTTTTGGAGTCGCGAGCCTGTCCGCAGTGCCACGGATGATCTTTGCACCGAGTAATAACTGCGTAAATTGCACTTAAAAATAGAAAGTGAGCGTAGCGACAAACGTAGGTACCTTGAAACGTAATTGCCGCTCGAGAACTCGGTAAGTCTCGTGCGACGACACCCACGATCACTCGCCTGCTTCCTTCCCGATCCTTATAATATTTCTCTTAACCTCGTTAAATTCATCCCTCGTATCTCTTGTGATCTCTCATCGGCGAAGCCAGCGTGGCCCGCGAGAACATTTTCTTACGCGAACTGACACGTGTCGTTTTTGCTCGATGAGCCGGCTAGATATTTGGGTCAATTGCTATTTCGTTAATTAATTTATCGCTGTTGCGCGGAAGATGGATCGGGTACTCGAAGGGAATTACACTCGAAGGATGCAGCTGGTTCGAAGCAGATTTCGGATGAGCCGATTAGATATGCTTATGTGAATCGTTAATTTAGCTAGTTAACACGCGCCGCGAATATTTCGATCAGGAACTGATCACGAATTAACGTTAACGAGGTTTAGACAGATATTTCGATACGCGAAAAGATTTCAATTACGTGACCATGGTAATAAAAAAATATTTCTAATCCAAAAAAACGTATCGGTTTCGCTGGCAATAAATCATATCAAATTTAATACAACGAATAAACGTATTGAACGATCAAAAAGTGAATTGAATGTAACAACAGTTTAGATGAACAATCTGTTACACGAAAATCCACGATCCGACAAAACGTGTCTGTGTTTCATTGACGAAAAATCATATCAAATTTTATACATAGAATAAATGTTTCGAACAGTCGGAAAGTAAATTAAACGAAATAAGAATTGGCAATCGATGTGTTCCATAAAATGGAGTCAATAATTTCCAGAAAGAATTCCGCGTATCAATCCACTAAGACGCATCTGTTTCGTGAACGGTAAATCAGATTTAATACAACGGATTTCACGGACTTGATACGTAGAATAAATGTGTGACGCGAGCAAGAGGTAAATTGGACGATGAAACAAGGATTAGGGAAGCAATCTGTTCTGCGAGATTGCGCGATAATTTTCAAAAATATTACAATGTAACATCGCGGAAGTTTCGCCGCGAGTATCAAGGAGCTCGTCGAATTAATAAAGCGAGCAGCGGAGGCGATAATAGGTGTGAGCGCGTATTTCACGGACGGAAACTCGACGTGGCTGTAACTGTCAGCGAACTGCCAAAGCGGCCGAATCTTGGTGAATTGCGAGCGGGAGCCAGCGTTTTATGCAAATCACGCGTCGCTATTTACGATAGCGCACGTTCGCTATTGTTCCCCCCCCCCCCCCCCCCCC
>SHCU01000016.1:488254-514780 GCA_004307685.1 Ceratina australensis
CCACGTTGGCCCTCCGCGTGGAAGGAATAAATTGGCCGGTCGAATCGATCTCGCTGGCATACGCTCTAAAATTAGCCCTACGCCGTGAACCGATGATTTTTGATCGGACGTGACGATTTTGCGCTTTCCATTCAATTATGCGCCTGCGGTCTCCGTTATAAGATTTACGGGATAACGTACGCGAATTTCTGCTAAAGTTGTAAAAATTCTTTACCCCGAGAGTAACCCGACACCGTATCTGGAAAACTTCGGACCTACCCAAAAACTAAATCACCGATTCCGATCGAAAAAAAAAAAGAAAGAGAGAGAGATAGAATCGCGGGACAAAGAATCGTATAATTCGGACATTTTTATACGGTCTTAAAATCTAAGACCGTGAAAGAAGAGAGAAGGCAGTAAAACGCTAGCCTCGATCGGACTAGCCTGGGCGCATAAATGAGCGTCGTAAAAAAAAATTTATCCAACTGTCCCGCGAGCCACCCCGTGCGAGAACTCGCGCGATAAAACTGGATAAAAGCGAGACACGGCGGCGGCGAGGGGTATAAGTTGGGCTAGGCTCGGGCAAACGTAAAAAACCGTAACCGAGATAACGGCCGTGGACACGGGAATTGTGGCGCGTGGGCGGCCGGAATCGATCGGGCTAGTCCGCTTGGCTAGCCCCGAGTCACGCTGTAGCTGTAACCAAAGTGGACCGAAGCCAAAAACCCGGTCCAAACCGGTGGATCGGCTCTAAACAATGCTTCGGTGTCGATAGCGGCCCACACAACGTGACACCGCTCTGAAACCGTACTCGTTTTTTTATAAATATTCTTGAAATGCATTCCGTGAACTTTGAACTTTTTCTTATTCTCAGTGATTGACAGTGAGCGACTCAACGATTCGTATGATCTCTCGTACAAGATATTATTTAGGTGCGTTGCAAACGAAAGCGAATTACAGGAGGATTGTCTCACATTTTTAAATTATCGCACGTCATTTATATGATATTAGAAACTGAGTACACATCGCAGTGCTCAATGACAGAGACGCATTACATTGTCATCGAAATAGGTTACATTAAATTACAGCGTACGATGGATACGGTATAAGCGTAAATTTCAATGCCGAATAAAATAAATGCACCCTTTAAACTGATAATAACGTACGAGAATCTGGAGTTTATTCGTGAGGTACAGGATGAAGTAAATTAATCGTATGCACGTTCGTAGTTGAAATGAGATGTGCCGTGGATTCGAGTTTCGACGATTTGTATTCGAAGATCGGATTCGATTCGGTCCGCGCCAAAAATCCGGCTGCGACCCTGACGGTCCTGGGCCCGGGGCATCATCAAAGCTCACCGGGCCGCTTGGAGGCACCACCGGATCCTTGGAGGCAGAAAAGGGGGATCAGGGCGATCCATTGCAAGGCCCTCTCCATTATGCCCGAACAATGTAACAAATAACCTCATCAGACTATCTCAGACGCCATTGTGAGGCGTCGTTCAGCGTTCGTTGGAGAATGCACCTTCGCCGCCAGTCCTCCACTTTTATTTTACCCTTTTTTCACCCCCATTTTTCTCTCCCTTCCTTTATCGTGCCCCGCTCTCTCCTCCTCTTTTTTTTTCTCTTCTACAGAAGTTGCAACTGGCTTCGGCGAGGAATTCAAACGACCGGGAATTTGTACTTAAGAATTATCCTGTTCCATTTTTCCGCAACTTTTCTCGAGTCGAGAAACGACGCGCGCGCGCGCACACACACACACATTCTTTGATGGAGTTTCCTTTTGATAAAAGTCTGACCGAAACGTCCGTACCGCGGAAACGGTCTCGACGTTTCGTAATTCTATCCCGGAGGCAGATTTGTCAAGTGTCCTTGCGGCCAGTCAAAGAGAACAGAAGAAAAGCGAGGGGTTCCTTTTTGAAGCCAGACAGGATTTTCCTTCCTCCGAGATTAAGCTGAAGGACGGTCATTAGGCTGCCGGTTGAAAAGTCTGGAAAGCCAACCGGCTTCCGTGCTATTAGCCTCCCTCTCACCCCAGAAGAAAGGTTGTTCTTTAAATTGACCCCGGGCTCGATTCTCTTTCCATTCGACGAGACATCGTATCGATTATCGTATCATACGTCGTACATTTACGTCACGTGACAGATCGAATTCGATACGCATTTACGATGCATGCCTTCGAGAATAAGATTAAACGCGGCGAACAGCGCAAGGATGCGAATCCGCCTGGCGTTTAGGGTCGACCGTACCTAGTTTTCTGAGGTACGAATTCGGTCGTTAGAGACAAACATATTTGAAAATGTTGTTTCGATTTCACGCGGCTAACTGCGCTTACATCACGGCCAGACATTCTCGTTTCTCGAACCCCTGCGTCGTTTACGATCCTCTCCTCGCTGCGACTCCAGATGAGAGCTCGGCGCATGCCAACTAAGCCCGGCGAAAGTGCGTACGTACTCTCTCGAGTGTTCCATCGGAGGACGATTTTTATAGGTACCAGAAACAGAGAGAGAGAGAGAGAGAGAGAGTGGAATAACTGACTTCGTCCGGAGACATCGTTCCGAGACAGAGCTATCCAACTTGTTTGAAGATCGCAGGAGACGATCGCGTAGAAATTTTTCAGCGAAACTTTCCGAGTATCGATATCCTCAATGCGAATTCTTCATATTTTTCTATTCTTCAACCGAGAAATTCTCAACGAATTTATAGTCGCTTTCTTAACACTCGGCTGCATACCGTTGCCATTCGATAGAAACGCTTGCGTTCACGAGAAGCAGTTATATCCGAGATTCCCTCGGATGCTGCGACCATTTCGCAACGGAATACCTATATATTTTCCTTCTCTATCTCCGGCGGATATCAGTACTGGTAATATTAAAATGCATTCGAGGGTGAAGCAATTCCACGTGGTTTCTTGCACAATCCCACGTACGCTTCATATTTCGTACTTCGTAATTCCTCGTACATTAATTACGTATAATTGCTCGTCCAACGGAGTTCCACGTATTTGTCGTACATCGAACACGCGCGTACTCGCTCGTACGTCGATTTTGTATAATCGCTCGTAGATTTTACGTCTACTTATGCGCTCGTCGTACATTTAATCCTTGCACGCTTACCCGCTCACATATTGATTCCGTATAATTGCCGATACCACCAGATGAAATCACGAATCAGATACATCGTCCGAGGCTCATCGATATTCCGTAAACCTATCGGTTGTGCATTCCTGCGCTCGATGAAACCGCATATACGTGCATCACGCGTGCTGATACGGGAAGCACGTCCAGCCAAACAAAGAGGATCGACCCCACCGATCGTCCGTGAGGAGCCAAGGACTCAGCCGCAATTAATTGTTCGTCACCGGCTCACGTGATAGTCCGAATGACCGACGAGCCCGGCCAGTGAACAACGGAACACCCGAAGCCTATCTCGAGTAGTAACAATTGCTCGATCTTGATATAGATCTTACAAAGAATTATCCTCCTTACAAGTGTCGTCCATATGCCGCGCTTAATGTATCGTCAACTTCTTATATGGGATACACATTTGTAGATTGATCGTAGATAAGGTTTCACGGTACTTGTTACGATAATGATGCTCAGTGATCAGAGTCAGAAGATAATAATCGTTGCGCGTACCTGATATTAATTTGTACGACTGTTTTACTCTTCTGTTATCAATTATTTACCGTCCTCTAACATCTGTTCCCAAAATACAGTGTTGTAATACGAATAAAATAACATAGATACGATGTGTTCCCTGATTCATATAAAAGTCTGTTGGAAATGAACGCTCTATGGATGTTCCAATATAGCAACGTTCGGCAATTGAGCGACTAAACATTTGACATGATCCACCGAAAAAGATACTATGTCTATTGTATGTAATTCTATGTAATTAAACTATGTCTCTGTTGAAGCAGCGGCAGTACAAAGTCGCCGCAAATTGATTAAAATCAATTAATTTCAAACAATTAAAACCGATACGTGAGTAAAATATCAAAGGAATTGCGATTACACGTATTGGATTATCCCATAAGTTTCTTTCGGACCGTATATTAATTTCGTTTTAAAAATTGGGAAGAAACTTATGGGACAACCTAATATCTCCCAAGTATCCACATCGATATAAACGTTAACCTAATATTCTAACTTACAATTCAATGTTTCGAACTGTTAAACAGTAATGTTCACCGAAATTCCTTTCTTCGAGGTAAACTTGCATATATCGATTGTTACTCGAGATCGTCGCTTGCTATTCAAACGAGGAGCATAAAAATGATTTAATTCGAAGAATCAATTAAATCAAAAGAGCCGCGAATTGAAATTTAATCGGAATAAATACTGACACAATTTTTCCACGCAAGATCCGCTTCCATCCCTGATACCATTCCTTCGTTATCGCACAGTCTAAATCTGAGCAAGCCGAAACATTTCAATTACAAACCCCGATCCTTATGTCTCTAGATTAAGAGCAACGATTTCGACTGGAGGCAGCGAGAAAAAAGTATCAGGCCAGTGTGTCGCCCTCCCGTCGCAATTGTGTTCAAAGAAAACGGTAGATAAGATCGCGGAACGTTAATTAGTCGTTCACCCTCGTCCCGCGGAGTCCGCGACACAGATTGCTGTTTTATTCGGATTCTCAACATGCGCCAAATCTTTTACACGGCGGAGTGGCCGGCATTGTTATTTCAAATTCTCCGCGTTCTTCGGAAATAGAATCGTATCGGATATCGGAATTACAAGCATTTTTATCGAACGTACATAAGAAATTGTACAGATTTCGTTGTTCGATCGCGTTCGCATTGTTCGAATTTTCCGTATCTCCATTCGTTATTTTATTACACGTTACGTACCGCGTTGTATTTTCTGCGTACAAATGCCTGAAAGCTTTTGTCGGAAATATCATTGGAAATTGTTAACAGCGACGCGAATCGTGAACGAACATGAAAAGGAATTATAAGGCAACGCGTGCATTGAAAAAAAAAGAAAAATGAAATAATCGAATGGAGCGAACGAAGGTAAGTCGACTATAATCGTAATTCACGAGATTCGGTCAAGTCCGAATGATGCAGAGATAATTTTATTGAGTCGTGGTTCGGCGACCGACGCGTTAAGTGCCATCAATAACAGTTCATTCGTCTTTGTCCCGATATAAAGTTGACCGCTCCTTTAACGCGTTTGTTAAACTGGTTACCGCCGACTTACTAATTATCCGTGCTCGTCCGATCGCACCGACTCTCGTTTATTGTTCGCTCGCGATCCGCCGTCATTTGCATAGGCAAATCCACCGATGCTATTACGAAATCACGCGGACGCTCGAATGATTCAATCAATAATCCCGGACGAACCGATCGCAGAAATTCTCATTAATTAAATGCTAATCGATAAGCTGCGCACGTTCTTACGCGTGCTACAATGTTTCAGATAAACGTGGGCAAGGGAATAGTCCGAATAGTATTAATAAATGAGCCGCTTATTTTGAAAGTGGCCTAACTCCATTTATCTTCAAATCGAGATATTGAAAGTTTTGCGTTTCAATAAATTTAAAAATATACGTATAAGATACTAAGGAGTCATACTGCTTAAGCGTATCTAAGGATGTTAAATTTAAAGTTCCTGTTAAAATAGTGGCAATTATTAAGCAAATAACGTGCGTTTTCTTATCAAGAATGGAGTTGGGCCACTTTCAAAATTAACAGCCAGATTCATTATAAAATTTGAAGGTGCCCAAGTCCATTCAACATAATTTAAGATGTTTCAAATTGAAAAAAAAGAATACGGAATTTGTTTTGCATATGTTGAAAACACTTCGGAAACATAATTTATGCGATTCAAAACATTTTTTAATTACAGAACATAGAAAATTACAAACATAAATTTATTACAAAACAATTTACTATTCATCTACATTTTGTGCGTGTGAAAGGGATTTGAAAAAATCATGATGTTCTGGTGGTATGTATCGTAATAGGTCAATCATGTCCTTAAATTTTGCTGTTGTAACTTGCCTAATATTTTTATACAATGGTGCCAATACAATATTTTCGAACCTTTTTGGTCCACCCCGACGTGGTAATAAATTCAGAACTTTAAAATTTTCATTTTCATTCATGGATGTCTTATAAAAAATTTTATATGGTTCATTTCTGACAAAACGCATCCAACATATTCTTAACCAGTTTACTGATTCTCCATCAGAATTTTTTACTCTTTTAAAAATTGCGTCTTCTAATAATTTTGTCGATACAAAATCTTCCTGTCTCATTTCATTTAGAATAAAATTATTACCCTTCCGACACTTTTTAATAATCTTGTAATAATCTTGGGGAACGTACAGTAAATTATTTTTTTTTAATGCCATTTCTACCACGGCATTATTAATAGTAAATATCTTGATGTAACTATAAATGGAGTTGGGCCACTTTCAAACTACACGGCTCAGTTATTCAATTAATTCGGAAAACTTATGTGTAAAAAATGTATCGTATTTTCTCTGAATATAAGCAATCTGAAGTGCTTCGCTGATAAATAACATGAAGTTGTACATGTAACCATGGTAACCGGCAAAAAATTGAAAAACGGAGTTAGGTCACTTTCAAAATAAACGGCTCAAATAGCATTCTGTTAATCGTTGCGAGCTACGTTAACCTAAATACGCGCATAATTCGTATCAATTTCGTAACCCCTTTCTTCTTTCTCCTTTGATTTATTAAACGGGTACGTGCTTCCTATTCCGTAGGACATAGACACCTGTTGAGAGCGCGCGAAGTTATCGAAGCGAGCTAGCCGCGGAGCAAAGGACGGGTGGGGACGCGAGGAGCGAGTAGGACGACGAGAATGAGTTGCACCGTTGTTTTTCGGGTAGGAAAGTCCGCGACGTCGTGCACAAGCCCGAGAATAAGCATCGTAAAGATCGGAATTGCTTCTCGGAACGTTCCCGGCCCCGCCAGATGAATCTCTTAAAATATACCCGAAATTCCACGTCCGTCCAATATTTGCACGGACCGACCGACCGACCGACCGGCCACGGACAAGATACACGCGCGAATCCGCGGATACACCGGGTTTCAAGCTCGCGACCGAGACCCGTCTGCTCCCTGGGCCATGTGGAGTTCGTTTCTATTGTTGGAGAGAGTTTTGTGCCCCACTACCTACAACCGTGGTCCCTCTCCACCTCGTACCCTTCGTGTTCCGTCGGCTGTTTGTTCCGCGGAAAAAACGTGACGAGGATTTTATTCGATAGGTGCGTCTCGTTACTTTTGGGAAAGCTCGAGCAATTTATTAAACCGGAAATTCGATTCGCTTGACCAGCGAAAGAATCCTATTTAAAATTCATTCAATTTTCTGTCGCGCGATTCGATCGGATTCTAGAAAATCGATTGATTTCGATCGACGATGAACCACGGCGAGAGGAAGGGCGCGGAGCGCATCGAGAGATGCATCAAGGATGAATCGTGGGCCCGGTCCCAAATCGGTGAATCAGTGTCCGGAGTTTGTTCGTCGGTCAGACGGGCCGACCTCAACGAGACCGAAAGTGAGAATTTTAGCGCCTACCAAGGCTGCCGAATATCTTCGTCGATAAACACACAAAACCGCGGCCGGGCCTCCGTCATTGACATTCAAACACGCAACGTGAATCGCGTACGCCCCGCGGTCTGCTCTCATCCCAGCCCGAGAACCAGAGACACAGATACCGGGAGGGAGACGAAGACGGAGTACGAGAGCGAGAGAGCGTGGAAAAGAAGATCCGAGAAGGCGGCCGATGAAAAGAGATCCGGGGAGATGCAAAGGTCGTCGGTGACCGAGGAACTGCAAAAAAAATCGCTGAGATTGGACAAAGAGTAGGCCTTGAAAAAATAGCGAACTGATAACGGGCATATTTTTTTTTACGCAGGAAATGAAATAAAAGTAGCTCTTGAGACAGGGACAATCGGCCAATCTTTCGCTCGATACCTTCTCTCTTATGAGCTTGAAAAAATGCAAGGTAAACGTCCCGTTCGCGCGACGATTTCTACCCGTTTGACTCGCTGTCCGAAAATTTTAAGACCCGGAGAAACGCGACGAACACGATGCGAACGGAAATTGGGGCGTTTACTATTCTAGTTTCGAACGAAAGTTGGGAATGTTCCCCGATATGTGGATCAATCAAATCTGAGCCAAGAAAGATGCGAAGTTCTGGCAGCAGGAAATACTGATCCCAAAAATATCTCAATCTAATTTTAATGAAAAATACAAACTTTCGTCCCGGTCCAATATTTGAAAAGAACTGCTAGACACAAGATCTTTTTTCGGCGAGCAATTTTACGACTTCGAAGAAAAAACAGGCGGACGCGTTTACCAGACGATTCGCCCGGTGTGTACACGATGGTTTCGTTTACACGACTATTAAGAAGCGGAAAGGCAGCAACCTAGGCGGTACACGATCACTTTGGGATAGGTCAATCAGAGCCAGAACCTCTCGTAGACTCTCTCCTTTTCTCTCGAGCTTAACCGGATTTTACTTTGGAACTTTGCGCCGACGCTTGAAAATAAACCGGATCTGGGCGCATGCAACCTGACGGAGCGATATAATCGGAACGTATCTTCTTTTTATTCTTCGATCTCAAATCGAATTTAGTGATAAAGAGCTGAAACGCTTTTTTTATCTTACGATCAGTAAGATTCAAATTGATACAGGGCGGGCGATCGTTTAATCGCACCGTTTGGCAGAATTAACTATCAAAAAGCAAAATAGCGGCGAGAAACTGGGCAATGTAGAATCGTCAATGGCCGGCTTCTAAATTATTGCCGACCCTATATAACTCTCATCGCCCTCAATAGCCGCTTAGCCCAATTATCGGTGAGTTTCCTACCGATTACGAGGACCAACGCGGATGTTTGTCGCCTCTTTTCAAACGCTTCGATCGACGAAAAAATCGAAATCGGAATAACGAAATCAGACGAATCAACCCTCGCATCGAAAAATATTTGCGTGGTATTTTGATTCGTATACGTTTTCACTAAAATTTTAAGAGACCCACGTCGACCGTTTTTCCCTCGTAAAGAACGTTTCAACGTTAAAGACGATTAAAATGAAATATGCTCGAAGGGAGCGTTTCGTTAATAGCGGGGGTCGTTTCACAGGTGAAGTAATTGTTGCATTACAATAACGCGATTACTATTGGCCTGTATAGGTTGCGGTGAAATTTATTCCATGGTTGAGAGATTCTTTTCTTTGAAGTCCGATTTCCAAGTCAAACGATCCGGAGATTCCGCGGGAATTTAAATGTCTCTGTTTCTTTCTTATTCGAGCAAAGGTTGCAAGAAGCTGTCGTCAGGGGCAAGGGAATCGAAAACCAGGTATAAATAGAAGGCATTGAACAAAGTGGCCGCCGAAAATGCGCAACTGGTAGCAAATCGGTTCCGGTTATCGATAACTTCACTTTTACGCTTAATTGTAACGGAGACTCGTCGCTTTTCCATTTCTTCTAGTCTTTCTTCTTATTCAAGAACGATCGATCGGCCTAACGAATCGCGCTTCTTGGTAGTCCGAAAAAAAGGATTTCGTGATATCCTCTCAGGATTTCGAGTTCGATCGAGGAACAATTGGACAATCCCCACGTATAGTAAAAATGATTAATAAAAACCAAGCATGAAACATATCGTACGGATACTAGTTATACCTTGTTCCTTGTTCTTAATAAATCTCTGTCTGTCCTGGTCACCCATCTGTTCGTTACTCGTTCTCTGCCCTTTACTCCCGAGGGTAGAATCGAATTTGTCATTCGAACTCATTTCAAACTGTAACAACAAATTGTGAGATGCAGTCCGTCATTTGCGAGTAATACGGACAACGCTACGTGTCTTCCCGTATTTTCCTTTTCACTTTATTTTCCCTTTCCTTTCTTCCATTTACTATTCTTTCTCTTCGGCACGTTACTCTCTCAGGGAGTCGTTGTCAGTCGATGGTGCACCGAACACAGCGAAATACCGAGTGTTGCTAAAAGTCGACGTTTGGACTAGCCGGTAAGTGAAAGAGGCGCGGGGTCGGTGGCAATATATTTGAATTCACCGAAAGATCCTCCTCGGTTCGAGAGCAAGGAGACGAAGAGACGATGCGCGGAGAAAATTGCGGACCGGATATACGAGGATAAAACCGAAAGTGGCGTGACGTGCTCCCATGGGTCCCCTCCCCACCCACGTATTCGTTTATGCTCTCGCCAAGGTTGTGTTCCGTGTGACCATGCCCAAAGCTATGTCGTATATATGCAAAGCAAATGCAAGGTCGCTCGTGCGTGTCTCTGCCGTGTCTATAAGCGATGGCGCGCGTGTATCTGGGGCCCCGTTGGGCCCCTCTCGTTGCACGCAAACATCGTGATCGCGCGTGTGCCGGGTCGAGCAATGACGTGGCCCGGTGGCCGAGTAAAAATTCCCGATCCCGTCGTTCGCTGGGAAACGAAATTTGGCCTCGCGTCGCGAGGAAAATGCGTGTTTCTTCCATTATTTTCTTTTATCGAATACTTCGAATTATCGTAATTCGAGAATTTTTTAGCAAAATGCGTGGTCGTACATCTCCGTCAAAATGAAAGGATCATTCGATTAAGGTGAAAAATATTTAAATTAATTTATAAATGCCACGTTATACGCTGCTAATTAAATTTAGTCGTTGTTTCCGTTCGGACTTGGAAACAGCGAAGCAAGTTTGTTTAAACCATTAATTCTTTGAACGCGTCACCGGTTCTACTAAAAACCTCTGGCAAAGGAAAAGAAGAAAGCGTGAATCTCTTTTCCAATCAGTCCGGAAATACACGAGCGTAAATCAAAATTTATTTGCCGACGCGAAATCCCGGCGGAGGAATCTTTTTATGCGAGCTACGGTCACGATTCTTTTTTATTCGTTCAACGAATCACGAGATCTCAGACGGATGAGAGGGAGAGAGAGAGAAACGAAGATTCTGTGCGTTTCTTATCCCAATGGAAAACGTAGAAGCGCCGAGGCACCTTGCGTTCCAGTACCACACGACTGCTCGACCTTGAACGGTATTTATTGACCTGTTCTGCATACTAGATTCGCGAATAAGCTGATTCATTATTGAGCCGCGTTTTTATTCATTTACCGTTTCACGGACGCACGCTCTAACCGACGGTACAAAATCGATTCTCCGTTTGCGTTATCTGCTTTCAGAATTACGCTACGCTTGTAAATTAAATTCATTCCAGTTGCGATTCACTCGTAAGATTATACAATAATTGATTTTATTATTTATAACGCGCTAAGGCCATAACGCCCTTAATTGCGATAAGCAAAGGATTTCAATATTCAGTCGAAGAGAAATATTAAACGTATTTGGATTCGTCGAAATGTAACATGTAATATCTTACGGATGCGCGAATCGCTGCAAAAAAATTAAACGGACTACTATTGTATGTATCTTTTATTTAGAGAATATGCCTACTCCGCGATATCGTATAGACAATATCCTCGAATATATCGAACATCGAGTTTCCTACTTCGTTTCCGGATTCACCCTGTAATTACTGTCTAACGAGGAATCGGACCCGGCAGGAAACTTACACTTACGTTCATAGAAAATTTGAGGAACAGAAGATTTCTCAAACTTTCAGACGAGATAGAGTCGGATCGTTTAGCAGCGTCTGGACGTCAGGTTCTACCGCTGACCTGGTCAGGTAAATAATCAGCCTTTTTCTTGGAAGCAACGTTCAACGCGAGTTGCCATGCAGCCTCGTACCGCGTTTTGCAAACGCTTCGCGTTACCCAATCTACCCCCGACACTCTCGCTTTCCAGCGAAATTTTATTTCATTTCCCGATGCTACAATGAATTCTAATAGGCCGTAGATCTTGCACAGTAGAATATTTATAGGTTTCCAGATATTTGGTTAAAAATAATGACAGAAAAAAGGAAAAAGAAACTTTATGGCTTCGAGATGATGATTTCATTTGACGTTGACTTTGAATGCTATAAATTAATTTACTAAACTCTAACAGCTACAGAATTCGTACGAGCGATGTTATAATAAAATCAATTGTTTTATACGAGTCTCTTTATTTTTAGACAAATTACTATTATATTATTAATCGAAAGAGATTTAGACTGACGTGACGATACGCATCGAACGCAGTTAACTGATTAATAACTATACTACATTTGTTATATATACCTTAAATATTATATTATGCTATTAATTATTATTGCGGTCTTTGCAAGCTTCGATGCAACGCCTTCTACATCTCTACATCCATCATAATGTATACATACTCATGCATCTACATGTCGCATCATGGCATACTCTCTAACTAGTTCGCGTAGCACGTGATCTCACGTGTCACGCACCTGTTATATTATTCAACGAAAAATCGACGATCTACGTAAAATTCCTATTAAAGGCTTTTCTGAACGGACCGCTGATTTCGATAAATGATTCAGCCACAATAAAATCTTTTAGGGGCTATTCAGGATCAATGCGATTTGTCGACTGCTCCTGCTGTTATTGATTAAGTAACCAGGCCTGGTGGGTCGTGATATATGAATCCTCTTTGGCGAGCATTTAGCCAATTTCGGATAGATAAAAAATTAATTTAGCAGCTATCAACTTACTCGTTATCGGCCCGATGAAGACAATCAACGTGACATTGTATCGGGGATCCTTACCTGAAACAGAGAGCCTCGATAAAAACATCGCATCGGTTGGGAATTCGAATTTCAAAAATAAAACACGCCCGTTTATAGTCTAAAAATGAGACTCGCGTTTTTTGCGACGTCTTAATTATTTTTATGTCACTCGTGTAAAAACGTTTGTCCTTCGCGATGAATTCAGATGTCAATATCACAACGCTTAGGACGAAGTATAACTACTCTCTATTAAAATTGAATAAATGCACCGCGACATAACGGCATAACGCTTATCGTAAGACCTCTAAACTATTCTTATTCCTTTGAATAATCATCGGTCTAGAATCCAAGAACTTTCGCATCAGTTGGAGCAAGTCCAACGGATTCTCGTTGCTAATATGTAGATAGACCGCAGATTTCGTATATTCGCGCAAAAGTGAATACGCGTATCACTACAAGTGAATATGTTGAATTCAAATGAATTCAACAAGATGAAGAGTAAGATTTATAGAATTATTTTTGGAGGATAAGACAAATTCTTATCCAAATATACTGTGAGATCTTCTATTTTACATAAAAATCCTCACTCCGGAATACCAACAAACCTTACGTCCATTCAGAAGATGCTTATTTAATTCCGATTCTCAGAAGAATGCACATTGCGTGGAATGAAAACGGTGCGTGTACATTTTCGAAAGCTAGAACCGATGCGAGGAGGAATCGGTTCTACGTGTGCCGCGGTGATAATTAACCAGGGGAATGAGCAGGTGCAGGCGCAGGAGTCGCACCCCCGAGGCGGAGTGACGAGGCCCCTTTATCTCTTATTGTTGGCCAGGGAATGAACGGAGATGCCCGGCGGACGGGAAAGAAAACGGTTAACCTCACTGGACTACCTGGATGTACCTGGATCTCAGTGGTCCGCATTCCAAAAGTCAAGGACTCTCAAAAGACTAATCCGAAACGTCGGAGGTGCTTCTCTTTTCGCCGCGTGCCTCCTCCTCCTCTTCTTCATCGCGGAGAATTCGTCCAGAAAAAACTCATAGATCATCATCGAGCTCCGTAAACATAGGTCCTACGAATATACCCTTTCTTCCTTTCTCCTAGCTTCTAACCAAGATGCTCGCTTCGCTTTGTCTATTTATACAAAATTGTACCTACACTTGATATTCGGTAGAGAATATTAAAAATAAAATATGTATCGTCATTTTTAAAGGGTAAAGAGTTACTTTATAAATTTTATTTTCTGAGAACATTTCACAACATTTTTAATAGATGATAGATGAGGAATGATTGAAACGTCTTCTAATTGCCAGACTTTTCGAACCAGAAGAACCATTCTTGATTTTATATTTCGACGAGGGTATCGATTCGAGGGATCGCGAGCGATTGTTCGATCGAAACTTTCCACGAGAAACGCGACGCGAGACGAAAAAGTGGTTATGGGAAGGACCGTTTTCTTTCCGGCGGTTTACGTAACGCAACGAAACGGCAAGGGAAAAAACGTCCCCTTTCTGCCATTCTGCATTGTCACGGATCGTCCGCGATTCGTTCGCGTGTAGATTGGCCGCCGCGAGAACCTTGGCTTTCGATTCTCTTTCTTTCTTTCTTGGTCTCTTGCTCTTAACCCTTTCACAGATCGGTTTAAACGAAGGTGGAAAAAAATTCTTCGAGCATTATACATATAAAATGTCTACTTTGTAGATTGCGAGGTTCATAAAAAATTTGATAGCTGATAACAGTATGTATAACGCGAAACCTTGGTTTTCGAATTACTCGTTTCCTCATTTCGATCAGACGAGTCTCTTCACCTTTCGACAGTTTACTTCGATAAAAGTGAAGACAAACTTGTTAAATTGAGTTTCAACATGATTGAATAAGAAAAATACTCTGGATACGATACATATATAATATATCCACTTTGTAGATCGCAGGGTTCGCGAGATAACTGATAATACGTATAACGCGAGAGCCTTGGCTTTTAAATTTCTCTTTTTCTTTCTTCGATCGAAGGATCAATTTCCTCCTATCCATTCCACTTTAATAAAAGGGGTAACAAGAAATATTAAATTGCGTTAAAAAACGAGGAAAGCTGTTGATAAATTGAAAATAATTTGGATAATAATATTTCGTGGAGTAGGAACCATTAAAGTCCTATTAATCCTTTTCAACCTGGATAAGATTCATCGTTACATCTCTGGCATACAAATCCCGGTGATTATTTAAATTTAAAGCTGTCTCAGGGACAAGCTCCGTCACGCTGTTACCCTTCAATGTACTTAATCATCGTGATAACGCTGAACGAGAGGAAAGAGTCGACGTGAGAAACGTCTATTTCTTTTTCTTCCACCACATCTATATGTCCTTGAGTTTATGCACGCGAAATCGGGCGACCTAGGCGAAGGTTGAGCAAAACTATGCCTCCAGGCAAAACGGGATATACCAGTGGCGTTCTCTCTTTCGGACAACTATGCCGCTTCCGACTATGCGAAGGCCGTCGCGAGAAATTATCGAGGACCCGTTAGCCCGCCAGACCACTAACTCACCTACTATCTTCTTTCCATTTCTTCGACCCTTCGATATAAACCAATCAACTGTACGACTAATCACACGCGATTCTACATTTTCGCACGAGGGTCCACGCTCAAAACTGTTGTCTGATTTATTATCACACTAATTGATTTAATTAAACAAATTGATATAAATTTCTTATATGACAAACTATTGGGCCGGCAAGAAAGTAATTTCAGATTGTACAAATAGACAACGATCATTGTCTTGCTACGCCTTTATTAAAATGTTACAATTTTTATCTTTTGATAGTTGTTAGTCGACACTTGTAGTAGGTTGCTATAGAAACAAATTCTGAGTAATTTTATTTAACTCTTTGAAGCACAGGATTTCAGATCGCAAATAAAGCCATGTTGCACAGGAATGTTATTGGATTTTAAATGAAACAAAATTGGTATATTTTTATTAATAAAGGTATAACATCACGTGGAAACATAACAAAATAGTAATAGTTAACGTTGCCAACATAAGGAATACATTTGTAACATTGTTTGAAGACATTACAAACTGCTTTACGTAAGTAAGACGAAATATAAACCTATGCAAATGCAGCTACCGCAAGATTTCGACGTGGGACTAAAAATGTCCCATCGTGCCATGAAATACATTAAACATGCGAGACACTTTCAATACCACCGTGCTCCCAAGATTTTACAGAACGCACGTGTCGGAATTGGTTTAGAAAATTTCATGCTGATGATTTCTCACTTAAACACGATCAACATTCTGTCCGATCTTCTGACGTTAACGATGACAAAATGAAAACCATAATTGAATCGAATCGTCGTATAACCGTGCAAGAAACTGCAAAACACTCGAGTGTATCGCACACACGCGATAATCGAAAATCACAATGAAATAGCTCAATCTTATTTCATAGTAAAAATCCGAAACTACTTCCTCGTCAAACCAATATATCGATTGAACGTATTGTAATAAAAAAAAAATCGACATTAATATTTGCAAGGCATTTTCTCGCGAGGTAGATAAACGTTATTCGACGAGACAACTTTTATTGTATTTCCTGTCTGTACCGTACGATAAGCGAAAAAGAGTATTGATATCGTGAATTTGATTTGGAAGTGGCACAGGATGACACGAACCAGTTCGATGAAAATCAGAGGTCTCGACGGATATACCTTAATAAGGGAATCGTACCTTGACGCGGAGAAACCGGTGCTACAATGGCTTGTATGGCTCGGCTGGAAGTGGGTGAGCCAAGGATAACAGAACGCGAAAACAAGCAGACTGGTTCTTTTTTTTTCTCTTATAAATTTGTAGAAAAATAGAAAACGTGGAAGAACGTCCGGAGAGAGTGAAATTATATTTCCTGCGCGGACGTTACGAGAATTATTGTTTAAAAGTAACGCTGGGAAACGGCCGCGCATCTCGTTGAATTGGAAACGTACAAACTTTTCTAACGGGAAAAAAAGAATAGTTTACCCAGTTGAAATCGGTGGATACGTGTTAACCGGCGGTAACTCGGAATTATGGTTACTATGTTTACCGTGTAGAAGCGATCGAACCTTTCGTTTGCCCGGTGTGAACGAACTGCTCGCGTGATAGGTGTGAATTACGAACGTTAGAAGCGATTTGAGAGTTATTTGGGACGCGAGGACCTGTTTCCACTGAATCCACGTATCGGCGGCCAAGGAATTTCAGAGCTCCGCGCGAAGTTTAAATAGGAAGGAAAAATCTATTCACCCACGGATTGCCTCAGCCTCTTGCGCAACACGTGTTACCTGACTGATAAAGAAATTTCAGCGTTTCAACGGAACGTGTTTGAAATCGCGCTGGCCGGAGGAGCACGCGAGAAATATTTGAGACACGCCGTTCTTAATAGGAGAAGAGACGACGGGGTCGTTGATCGGTGGGATGAAACCGAGCAAGACCGTAATCGAACAGAAACTTTTGTCGGAGTCCCCGATCGAACCTCCTCGCCGGGGTGGGGGAAAAAATCAGCGTGCACGTTCAACGACCGAGTTCTTTAAGCCATTAAAGAGCAACAGGTTTCGCTGCTCTCTAAGCGGGCAACACCAGGAATCAAGAGAGCCGCGTGACGTAGGCCTGACTCTCTATACGGTCGCCCCGCGTGCCACGTACACGCATGCATATACGCGTATCTTTTCTCGGAGGCCCGCGAACGCGGATAAAGGCGAGAATAAAGTCGAAAGGCATTCACCCTTGGTGAAAGTAGTTCTCCGATCGATGTCGCCGGCGTGTTGCACGTGACCAAGCTCGAGCTTCTCTCGCAGCTTTCCCATCAGCCATCGCATCTTACACGCGAATCGCGCGCGATCGCTGTTTATCAAAGGTTCCGATTAATTGAAACATTACGATTAAACTCGTACCTAATCGAATGAAAATTGTTCTTCATATTGTAAATTGATCAATGTTAGATCAGATAGAAAAATAAATACGCGCATATCGAAACAAAATGAAGAATAAATAAAATAGACATTAACATTCGAATTATCAACTTTTGTTTACGTGTACTTCTCCGGTGAAAACTAACCATTTTGGCTGGTTCGTTCAAACTAGTCGAACTGGCCAACTAGTTAGTTCAAACCGTTATAATACAATTATATAAAAAATCGATTAAAATTTCTTTTATTTTCAAGAAATCGGTGAACGTTAAATTGAATAGAATGGAGAGGAGATTGTTTTGAGTCGTTGGCATAACGAGCGGCGACGAAAAAGCGTGTTAATGTCGCGGGCGCATAATAAGCGAGGAGGAGAGAATTAAATGGAAGGCTATTCGTATGACTAACAGACGCGGCAAGACCATTAGACAGGAGAACGGCCCTCTTAACGTAAGAGAACTCAATGAGGTCACTGACCTGCCGCATAAGTTCCTGCCTTAACGTTCGCTCCGTGCACCCTATCAAATCCTATTTTCTTCTGTTTCCGATACCGATTATCAAACTTTCTATAAATACGCGGCACATCGATGCCGCTCGGAACTCAGCGTTACGTAAATAGGCTACGAGCGTTTACTCTACGGTTCGGTTTCGAATTATACTATAAGCAACAATTTTTTAAATTTCGTTCTTCGGAATAAGTTTAAAAATTGGAACGATGGGAGAAATAATGCCGGGAAGAAAAGAATAAACTGTCGAACGTAGAATGAAATTTAACAAATCTAAGATACTAATACCCTTTATTATCGCAGTAAATTATTGGGAGGTTAGGACCCTGAAGCTAAAATTACCTATTCCCTAAAAATACTCGGAAACGCATGGGAACTTGAATCCAACGATGACCAACGAAATTGAAATCCGACCCAAAAATACCTAAATAAGGGAAAACAATCTTAACTCCAAGTCCAGTATATAGATTTCTGAAAATACACGACGGATCGATTCGTTCGGACGACAATTAATAAACGACGGCAGAAGCGAATGGTACAAGAACGTGCGACATAAATATTTACGAAGCACTGCGGATTTTATGCAGTCGTAAAAGAAAATACAAACCGATCCATGTGGGATATGAAATATCGAAAGCTGAATAACGATTAAAGAATATTCGATGCAAATGTGCAAAAACATACGTGTTCCCATGATTTTTTTATTTTGCTTTCATTCGAGGTCTTCGGTGGTTCGCGGGTCAGGAGGTTTATTTTCCGGAAAAGCTGAACGCGTGGGCCGAGAGCGAGAGCGTCTCGTTCGAGTGTTAATACTAATTTCACCGAGTATTCGCCGTCTAATGAAATGAACGTTGCGGCTCCAACGCGGTCTCGTCGCGATGGGTCACTGACCCGTTAGAGTTTAGAGTTTACGACGTGCGCGCGTACACGCGTGCTCTTTCTCCTTTACGCGCATACTCTCAATAGTCGTTAGACGCGCCGAACAGTTACAGCGTTACAGATCAATCTGAATCGATCCGAATCGACAAAGAAAACGCTTGGCAGGGGGGCAAAAAGGAGTCCACGTCGACGTATTTGCCTCAACGGGAGATCCCCAGATTTCGTTGCATCTCCCGTAAATTGATCCGCGATTTCAACGATTAGTCGAATGTCGTGAAAGGGGTCACTGACCTTCCGCCAATCAGGTTTTGTTAGCAGCCGTATCGTTAGAGGTACACATACCAGTCGGACGAGGATTACGACGAGCTTCTGTTCTGTTAGCTCTCTCAAAACGTGCCTTTTTTCTTTCTCCCTCTAACGTTCGCCGAGCTAACCGATGCAAATCGATCCGCGTAACCGTTTACTTTCGATTCCCCGGCTTCCTGTTTCCAATTCCGATCCCGCAACATTTCAGATTTCAAACGAGACTCCAACACGTTTGACATTAATCTTGATTGTATCGAAAACTTGATATAATCCAGTCTGCAAATTTCATGCATACATGAATTATTAAATGCTGCACGCGATGCGTAAAATCAGATGCCAAAAGCGTACGTTCCTGTTTACGAACGAAGAGGAACATTTTTTAATTGATATAAAAATCTACGATAAAGTCGAGGTAGACGAGTCTACCACTGAGAGAAGGAACTGTGATTCGACAACGCGTTGGCGTGTTAGGTAGCATTTAGAATTCGTATGTTGGCCGTTGTTGCGCAACGGGGTCACGGTGTTTCGGGCAAATTTGACCGCCTAACAGTAACCACGTCGTGACTGTTAGACGGAAGAACGGTTGGAGTGTCCAGGCATGGCAGAGGTCAGTCACCTTACCCGGAATATTCGAGCAGAAGGGTTCATTAGACGGTGGATCGCGCCGCTCGCGTCGCCTTAATAATCTTTATGGAAAACCGGCTGCGGCAGATGAATAACAACATCGATCAACTCCGATGCAACGGCTATAAGCGGCAATCTCTTCCGGCGAATATGAATATACCCGCCACGAGCTTGACAAACTTCAAAGTAGACGCGTTCACGTCGTCATCTTCGCGCGATAAGTACTGTATTCGAAAACTTTCTTCCGCAGGTTCGGTCAACGATTCCTGGTTTGTCCTGGTATCTGTCAATTTCAAAAAGAGTAATAAGTCTATGCACTGTTTTTTTTTTTTAATAAAAGTAACCAAAAAAAGACCAACCTGTGCTGTTAATTTCATTTTAAAGAAGGACAGAAGAGAAAGAAATTTAATCTATTCCCTGTCAAACCTAAATTACACGAACTTATTTCTGAGTTATCATAATATCATAATGTCTGATCTTAAGCAGTATTGTTTATCGAAGTTGCGTTATTTAGGTATGTTAGGGTAGGTTAGGTACATAGATTATCCGACATGATCAATAATAACCACCATGCATAATAATAATATATATAATAAATAAAAACAAGTATACTCGGCCTTATTCGCCCGTATTCACGTCTTAATCATTCCTATGCAATCCGAATTGTCTATCTGTTTCCTACAAACCTGTCCGTTCCAAAACGAAATATTTTTCAACTTGTTATTTTTCTTTTCTTTTTTACCTTATCTTTTATTCTCTATGAAAAACCTTTCCAACGAAACAAAGCGGAAGTATTTACACGCGGCATATGATAAAATGATGAAATAAGTTGCATTTCATATATATATATATTATTATTCCAATATAAATTCCAATGGACTTTCGTTTGAGAGAACGTTGAGCTTAACTCGGAACCGTGACGAGAGCGTATCAAACAATTTTTATTTCACAAGAAAGCGCCGAAGCCTGCGGTCGGAGAAACTTGCTAAGAAACTTCTCGGCTCGGTAAGAAAACGAGGCTCGCAATTGTCTCTTATGTAAAGCGAGACGACAAATTACGCGCCGTTCTGTAACGTTCTGTAATCTTCCCTTTCCCTAACGACAGGACGACGCTACGTGTCGTTGCATCGGCCGCTCGCAAACGGTGACGCGAAAGGCGTGCGCGCACGCTATACAGCGAACCAACCACGTCTCACGCGTGAGAACGTGAATTTGCGCAATTTTTCGGATCGTAAAATTCATCATGAAAAACGTCAGGCCGTGGAATTCTAAAAGAGATACGCGCAATGAACGAACCCAAGAGGAATTCGCCTCGTCGCGAGGCAACCATCTCCCCCTTCATCTATGTTAGGATTCTGTCGAGTACTCGATAAGATGATTCAATCGGAAAGTTGTGAAGCGTATATCGATATAGAAAATCAGACGGTGAGTCAACTCGGATAAATTCATTTCTCACATTCTGAAACGACATAACTTTCAAAAATGTCAAGTATTATTTGATAAACAATAATTTACAATATTTGATTTGGAAAAGTTCTAGGACTTCTGAAACGGGGCGTACCGCTAACTCCGCGGACCCCACTCGAGTAGACGTAATTATCTGGAACAGGATGCGAATCTAACGATATTTACTCTGGCGAGAAGGTCGAGGAAGAAGAAAATGAAATCGCGTAATTGTAACAAAATGGAAGATCGTCTAATTAGCAGGCAACGCGTTATCGATTGATACCGTTACGCGTAATCCGTAAGTAACAACGTTGAAAAATCGTCGTATACATAGTTCCTTTCGTAAACCGTAGCCCCGGGGCACGTGATACGCATCGCGCGTACGTTCGCTTCTTATATCACGGTTCATTAACGTGGCTAATTAGTTTACTGGCAGAACCGTAACGCCGGCTCTCTGTACAACTCGATTCACGTCGTACCACGTTTCATTGGCAATTTATAGCGCACGCTTGTCAATTAACCGCCCCAGGATTCGCGGGATTCCTTTCTTACTACGAACAATGTCGGTGTGACGACTACAAGCGCTTGCGGCGAAGCGCATCGACTGCTAAGCCTTCGAGACAATCTAGATTCATTTTATATTATTGTTAGCCCGAAGAACAAAACAAAAAATGAACACTGAATTCAGGATGTAGTTTAGTTTAACGTATATAAGTATGTTAGCGTCAGATCGTTTTAAAAACGATTGCACGTGGCGATGCCAGTGCGTAAGGAGTCCGTGGCGTAGCCTTACTTAGTAACATTACATTCGTCAACGGACGGATATATTGTTAATCGAGATAAGATCCGTGGCAACGGCTATTGATGGAAGCGCGGCGGGTCGAATGGCGTTATGTTTAGGGTTGAACATTGTAGGGATTTGCCTGGCGACCGATAACGAAGTCACGGTGCCATTCGGCGTGTTATCCCGGCAAAAGAATTCTGAGGATCTGGCCACGGAGCGGGTAAGAGGACTGTGAAAGACAGCACGGTACTTACCCCAGACTCTTTGAATTTGAGCAGATTTATTTTTGCTTATTTTACAAGTATAAAATTCAACGCTCTATCATATGTACGTATACTTGAACGTTGCATTAAGCATCATCCTAAATTTTAATTAATTCATCTCTTCAAAGATACTGCAATAAAAAAAATGATATATAATTTGCGCACCCCATGCTCCCTTAAACTCTTTCCCCGTTTCATCTACATATCCAAGAACTATAGTAACTACTACCTTCAATGTTAACCCCGTGGCTACTGTGGGCGCCTATAGACGCTTACAAATTTTGCGTTTGTGATACTGAGAACGCCTTTAGGCGCCCGGCGCAGACAATGATAATGTTTATTAGATATTTATGCTAAGTCAGATTAAAAAAAATAAATAATATTGTTTTAATATAGTAAAATTCAGATTTTTGATTATTGAAATATGTTTTAACAAAAATGCATCCCTACCCCAAAATTCGCTGTTTTCGGCGCGTATCGTAACGCAATCCCTGCCGTATGGTACGATCGGTGTGTAACAAAGTGTGCCGTACTCATAGGGTTAATTCACTTTCCTTCTGTCTCACCGCTATAATCGAAAAACCCTGAAGTTGCTGAAATAATAAGAAATAATTCTAATGACACTCGATTCAGCTGATAGACGATTTTTCCAGATGCATCGAGGAGGGCGAGAGTAAATCTGGGAGGATGACCGGTGCAGAAATACATAACGTCGGGTCGATACGCCAATGGAATATTGGCCGTACTATTGAGTCAGAGCCACCATACATTAACATATTTAATGCCGCGCATACAATCGCGGCTCGTCTCGCACACGGACGAAACTCGGCGGGTTGCACGTGCACGTCTCCCGGCACGATGTATGCACACGCACACACCGTGGCACATGCGCAAACTATGCACTCGGCGAGTCATTGACCCGCGTATAAAACACTCGCACGTATGTATCGGCACCTACACGAGCGAGACCTACTGGTGGCGGTGGCGACGGCGGTGCACCGCTGGTGATGGAACGGTGCAGTGCACTGCAGTTGCAGCATTGCACAACGCGGGATTGTGTGTTGGGATTGTGTTCTCTCAGTTATCATCATTGCGACCGAAATGTGGCCGCAATTTTGGTCCATCGAATATTCGAAATTGTACATGGATAAAGTTCGGAACGATTCGACGGTTCTTTATGTGCGGTAATTCACGCTTGTACAAATTGTTATCGGATTTAATCAAATTGCATTTGAAACCATATTTTAATCTACATTTATATGTTCAGATTCGGACAATTATTCTGAACTCACTACTGCTTATGCGTGAGTTCCCTAGCAACAATAATAATAAATCTATCATTTTTTTGGCCTCATTTTTTCAGTGCCCGGTCTGGCATTAATGCTGCTGGCTTCTGACATAATTTTGGCGTTTCGGGATAAAAAAAGTTTTAATTACTTTTGAATATTGTTCCGCTAGGGAACTCACGCATAAGCAGTAGTGGGTCCGGAATAATTGTCCTGAGCTGTACGTTATATTTGCAATGCAAGAGATATCTAAAAAGAATCTTTTAATCGAAGCTGTTAAGGTATCAATTAAATATAGTATCGCAGAGTGAGTGACTCTCCATTTGAAATCGTATACATACATGATATATCGATATACTATATTTGCATTGAAAGGGAGGTAAACGTATCTCATGCTTGAACGAAGCTATAAAAGATGTTCGAGGCATCCGTCGAACGATAACAAGCAAACGAGGAATGGGTGGTACGCTGTGCGTTCCATTTGCGAAAATGTGGCCGATTAAGAAATTGCGGGGTTAACCGCGGGTCGGTTCAGCTCTAATTGCCGTCTAACGTAACACTTCCACAGCACTCTAACTCCATTATTTCAATATATATCGTACGCCGAACAACACCCTTGCAGTTATATCATTCTTCTATTTAATGCAAAATAGAATTGTGACTTGATAATCCGAAAATAATTATATAATATGTAATTGCAGTTCCGTCCGTCGTGCGTGATGTGTAATGTATGATGTAACAAATGTTAATGCGCGTGAAGCGCGTCGGCACGCAGAAAATGATTTTCGAATGACCCGGTGAAAACTAGCCCACGGGTCGGACAGTGGCAGCCTCGAATTTCGAAAGATTCGCGGTGACACGCGGTGGGAAGTGGAGGCAAAAAGTTTGGGATCGCGGGGACCCACACGAAACGGCCGCGAAACGTCGTAGTTGTTGACTCGCTGACTGACTAAACTAATGACATCGTTACTGACTGGCCTGGCCTTATGCTACCTCTCTCTCTCTCTCTCTCGCCGTTCCTTCGCATCGTTTCTCTTCCACCACCTCTGCCGTTTACAGACCCGCAAACGCTACGTACACATTCCCCTTCATGAGTACGTAAGCGGCAAAAGACAAACTATTGTTGCGACGCATAAATAAAAAAGGAAGTATCGAGGTTCAATAGAGTTGAACCTTAATTAATTTCGCTTATCGATTATTTAATAAAACGTCATAATATCAATCATGGTAACTGTAATCATCGATCAGTCATACATCGTTGAGATAAATCAGTAATCACGATTACCTTCTTTAATTTGTAATCAATAAAGTCCGGATCTTTGTGCAACGTCAACGATAATTTTTCTTAACACCAGATCGCTCAAGGAAACCATTTTCACTGCTCTTTAATTTCAGTCAGAACAAAAATTATGTATGTAACGATACAATTTCTTAGACATTTTTTTTATTGTTAATATTTACTAATAACCTGTTTTATAACTGTAAACGGTATAAGAAAATGTTAAAAATTGATTTTAAATACATTTCTTTACACATTACTTATTCTTTCACGATGAAGTTATTTTGACTGCTTTTGGGCAATATAAGTACACACCGAGTTTCAGTCTTTCTAGCGTTCAACTACTTCTAATACCTTCCTAATTCATTGGTCAATAGTCGTGATTAATAATTAAGTTTTACATTGATCATAATTTTCAATTATCAATCGGATTACAATTTTGTCGAACTCTGATTTAAAAGTTTCTGTCATCGTTCGTTCCTCGCAGCGATACGAATGTTTCGAGTAAACGAATGAAACGGACAAATTCTAAATTGCCGAGGAAATTGTTCTGGTAGTAAATTAGGATTTGGTGAAACGGTGACACGTCCCGTTGACTCGTGGATGCGAGCGTCTGGCTCGAGGAGGAGGAGGAGGAGGAGACTCACTTCGCAGTGCAACGCGACGCGCACACACCGCGATGCACTTTCACGCGCACGCGCGAGCGCACATTCACGCAGCCGCGCATTGAGCGCAGAGAGAGACTGGGATCACTGCCGGAGTTCAACGATCCCAAAGGCTGGTCCCTCTCGCCCCCGGCCTCGACCGAACCCCTTCTATACCCAGCCGGGGTCTACCCGCAACGCGCGCGTTCTCCGCGAGAGCTTTCCGTCTCTCGCCAACTCCTTCCTGTCTCTTTCGGCTCGCGTTTTCCTGCTCTCGCCACGCCTTTCTCTTTCTACGCTGCATATATCTCTCCGTACCCCCCGCCTCTCGCCCCCCATACCGCTCGTCCCTCTTTCGCGCTCCGTCGCTCGTCCTTTCTGGCCTCTTTTACTCCCGCAAGCTCCTTCTTCCTTCCACGGTTCCCCGTGTGCTCAGCTGCTCTCTCGTTTTCTTCCCTTCTTCTTCCGCCAACCGGCCACGAGGAGGAGAACGGGAGTACAATGTCTGAGACCCCCTTTCTCGCTTTCATGGGACCGATAATGGACTTTTAGGCGGGCCTCGCTAAATCTCGATCTAACCCCGAATCATTCGATCCGCAGAAAAATTCGATGGGATCGTACTTCCTCCAATCTGATGATAAAATTGATCCCGACCGCGATTCGCATCGCTCAAACGTTTTTAAATGCAGCGGCATGTGCACGCATAGGTTTTATAAGTTGCATCAGATTTTTTTAAATACACCATGAACTTACTATGTTTCGTATTAATTGCGACGCGTATGTTCCTGTATTCTCCTTATCCAACTAATTTTCCACGCAAGCCCGATCGAAGCTGCTCGATTTCCTCGGTCGGGGTTTCAAGGGAGATAAGAGGCCACCGCGGTTGGTTTATCTGTTCGAGCCGCGTCCTCATTCCATTTCACCAGTCAGCGTCGTTCGATAGACGCCGCTAATCATCCCGGCGGGCAATAAAACCGCGCGTATAT
>SHCU01000016.1:519461-552503 GCA_004307685.1 Ceratina australensis
TAATCAATTCGAGACATTTTTATTAGCTCGATGAAGCAGTATCCGTAAAATCTAGAAAATTCTATTCTAATTTATATCTAATGTCCTAAAGGGTCGAATGAGGTGGCGATTAAGCGAGAAGAGGCATAGTCGGCGAATATTGGAAGTGTCGCGGCGCGTCGGAACAATGGCCTGGCGATTATTCTTCACCTCGGATCCGGATTAACCGTGCCGGAAATGAATTTCGTGGCGCAAGTCAACCCGCTGGTTTCCAAGTAACTGTCACCCGGTTTATCGCTCCCATCGATCAACTAGATCGAACGATTTTTAATCGGACATTTCATGTATTTCTAAAAAGCGTGTGATAAAATTATATAATATTTTTAAACGATAAAACCAATGTCCAAAATCTGTGCTCTTTTAGTTTATTATGCGAGGACTTTAAGTTCATGAAGAATAATGGCCGTTTAAATCACTTTTTTTAAATTAATATCATAAATGTTTTACAAAAGGAAATTAATAAACGCTTAATTCGCATATTCTATCGTAACGTAACGACTGAATCCTAGCAGTAAAATGTCTGAAGAACTTTCCCAACTCAGCTAAGGATTAATTGGTATCTGAACATTTTTTTAATAAATCCATACCGAGGATACCTTCGAATCAGCACGCATCATTTCGCATAGTATTAGACGAGACCTGCTAGAGATAGAAGAATCGGCGAGCACCGACCGGTAATTTTAGTTGCACAAGACGTCTCGACCGGACTTCTGAACGTCTTAATGACTCCCGGAGATCACGTCTCCGTCGTCGTAAACAAACGTTTTACGAGCCGCGCATGCATCATCGACGGAACTTTTAATAGTTGCCAGTCGGTGTCGTTGCAATAATAATCGTGTCACCGGTAACGTTTATTGCCTCCAGCTGGCCAGCTTTTGGAAACTGATCAGGAATTCCCTAACGTCAATTGAGACAACCTCCGCGCGTGTCATCCGCGGCCTGAAAACGATGCCCGCGTTTACCCGCGTGATCGAACGATTTCGTTTTCATCGCGTGCCCTGCTCGTCTACAAGCAAATTCTAAGCAAGCATTTATTAACATTTCTTGTTTCCTTCCATGCCCTTATACCTTCCATGCCCGGAAATCGTTAACGTTATCGTTTAGTGACAGCATTTAAGAGTTAAGGCATTCTACAGGATAGATGTCGTACCAATAGACATTTTACTAGCAATTTTTATTTCCAATTATACGGTCTCGCTGTCAACTCTTTTGTCAAAAAGTCGTTGGTAGGGACACTTGGGTTGTACGTATATCATCTAGATAGAAGCTTTTACGCGCCGGAGACCGCCTCGCGCCCGTACAGAAATAGCCCGTCGTGTTATGCGTAGCGTCTATCGTGGTGCCACCGCTCGACGGACCCCGCTCGCTTTTCCCGCGATTCCCCGCTGAAGAGTCCTGCACCCCTGTGCGAGATATTTTCACGATTATAAAACGGAACTCGTACAACTGGATTTCCAACTTATGCGGAAGCAAAAGATCCGTTGGAACGGCTTGGAAAAATCAGAAAAACGATTGTGCCGAGCGCGGTGAAAAAAAGGTGTAAACGACGTCGACCGATTTAAGCTCGGTTTTTCCGCGACAAAGCCGATATCCCATTTAAAACGGTAATAACGAACGAGTTTCAATCAGAAAATGAGATCTCGTTTCACAGACGATGGGAGCTCTCTCGAGGATGCAAAAACTACGTGGAAGGAGAACGAGAGTGAACGGAGCGTGGAAAATGTTGCGGCACGTTCTCGGCACGGACGAAAAAACACCGGCTAATCGGTTTAAATGTCTATCGGCGGACAAATCGCGTCGTTGTTTCGTCGGGCACGGCTCAAAGCGACGGCATTGTGCGCGTCGTATTGAAACGCACTGCGTGTATCGGACCGAAGAAACTGGGACGGCGACAACGGCGATAACAAAGAAGCCACTCGCCGTGCAACCGTATTTCATATTTCATGCACCGACTCTCCGAAAATAACATCCGTAATTAAGAAAGATTTTGGGCTTGCACGTCTGCGCGATCCGACGAGCTGCGCTTAGATCTTAGGCGTTCACGAGAACGGGCAAAAAATTTGAACGAGATGCAACGCACAAAAATTTGGATGATATCGTAAAAGCTATTTCGTCGAATGGAATTTTGTACAGGTTAGGCGGATTGTATACCTCGTACATTCATAAGAATACAGAATATAAAAGAAAATATGAACATTAGGTGTGACGTAGAAAAATATTAGGTTGGGTAATAAGTTCGTAGCGTTTTTATATTTTCTTTCGTTTTACAATGACATTTTTGCTGTTTGACAAAGTGTATAATATTCGTTTGATAGAACTCTTTCTGTTCTACAAAACTGTGCTAATCATCTTTTTAAATAATTTAATTTTTTATTACGTTTGGGGATTAGAAATTGAATATTCAGGAGGTAAAAAGCAACATTTTCGACACCTGTTCTTCTTCGCTTTTCATCGGGGTTAAAAAGGCTGCTGAAGCAGCCCGGGACATTTGCAACGTATACGGATAAGATGTTATAGGCGAGTCTACATCATGGAAATGGTTTGCAAACATCAAAAATGGCGATTTTGCCATCGACGACACGCTTGGCAGAGGAAGATCTTCTGAATTCTACGAAGAGCGTTTCAAAGCACTTTGGACAGTCAGGACGGTCACCACACAATTCGTGAATTGGCTGAAAAAAATGAACTGCGATCACAAAACGATTCTCAATCATCTTCATATTTGATAAAAACGCTACGAACTTATTCCCCAAACCTAATATAAATGATATTAAAAATTGTGAAATCACGAACGCCAGCATTGATAGGGTCTTTCTTAAACTGTCTAACATCGTGGATCTATACTATCTAACTGCAATTGATGCGTATGATCCCGCGTGAAATTAGTGCCTGGATAAGTTTTGGTCGCTCAAGTATATGAAACGAGGGAGAAAGTTTCCATTGCTCGTTTCGAGCCCTGTAGAAGAAAGCGACGGACGTTGACGACGATGATAGAGGAAAGGAAAGAGAGACGGGTAGGGTACGGCGCCGGTCATTGGCCCGTTTACGCAGGTATATACACCAACGCCTAACGGAGTGTACACGTCCGTGTTATGTACTTGCATTCGCCGAGTCAAGGATGCGATTTGCATACGGTCATCGGATGTCTCTCTACGTTCGCACCAGAGCCACACTGACGTCTGCTATTCCGCCTCTCTGTCGCTGGCCCGTTCATACGAATACGCGCGCACAGAATAAAGTGCGCCGCGCGTGTGGGACCGATAGAGATGGGATCAAGTTCAACGTTGGATCCGAGTCAATCTCGACCGCGAATCTCATCGAAAAATCATTCCTCTACATTCCTATTTGACCCCATGTGTGTTTTCAAATTAAATCAAATATCTGTCGAGGCTGTTTATAAAAAAAAATTCTTTCTCCAACGATACTAATACGTAAACTGGAAACTATTCGATGAAATGAAACTTGACGACATCGAGATAGCTATTTTAACGGCAAATATATTATTTGGATGACCGAATCTCTTACGCGACATCGAAAAAATTCTGGTTCTCGGAGTCGATATTGGAATGAGTTTGCGAAGCGGTTAATCCCATCGCTGATAATCAGGTATGGGTGCGATCGGGCGTCTCTTTCACTCGCGCTTTACGCCGTAATCATAATGAGTCGCGCTCCCATGGCATTATTCTTCGCGACGCGTTTCTCCCCCGTCGGCTTCCCTCTTCCCTCTTCCCTCGTTTACTTTCTTTTTCTTTACCGGTTTTTCGCTGCCAGTTTTCCAGCGAGGCCTCTTCGAGTTACCTTACACTTCGGCGAATACGTATGCTACGCGGGCAGAACTGGTATCCGACCATACCGATGGAAATTAGGTGATTTTTAATCGATCGAAAGATACTCGAGATTAATATTGTACAGTTGAGAAGAAATTAGCTAACTTTTCTTTCGGAACGGCACTAATTAAGTCGAGATTTAATATACTGGCGTCGCGAGCGAAGAATCATTAGTGATACTCGGGACACGTTTTGACTTATCGAAGTTAAAAGCTCGGGTAGAGATTCGATAACGGCACGGTGATAAGGTAACTCGGGTTTTCTGGTTATCGCGTTAATAGCCGGTGCCCTCCGACTGGTTAAGATCGACCAATACGTGTGATACAAAAATCATTTCGCAAATTCCAAACCCGCCAATATTCGTCACCTCGTGGTATAATAAACCTATTTTTATTTCCTCGAACAAAATAACCAGATTTTACGCGTTTATAGAAAAATTGTGTCGGCGTTGGATACACGGTATATTCGTCGCGTTAAAAATGTTAAAAGAGGAGTGCCTATCACGTTCGGGTAATAAAAGAAATCTGTATTTAGAATCGAGTTTATAATCTGACACTCTGTAAGTCTTATTTCGCCGTAATCCTCGGTCCACGGATTACAATTGATACGAGACGAAGAGAGAATTAGATGTTCGAAGGTTCTCAAAAGCTCGAGACAGGCTCGCGGCAGATGCACCACCAGTGTGGGACGAGAAGCGAGAGACAATTTTAGACGCGAGACCGAATTTAACGGCATCGCAGCGTGATATCGTAAATCGGCTCGAAAGCTTCGCGGGCTCTCGCGACATGATTCCATCCTCCCGCTCCCGATACGGAATCGCGAGAACACCAGGGACCCGCGACTGAAAATAATCACCCGACGCATCACGCGCGGAACAGGAAATGTACCACAATAAATGAAATTAATATAGATGAAGTATCATCCGACGCATAAATATAAATGAATAAATATAAACCGTGCATAATAATATCCATTACGTTCACGGCGTGAGCTAGCAAAGTGGAAATGAGTACAGGCGTCAAATATAATTAGGAGAGATCTCCGTTTCACTCTACGCTTAATTCGCGACCGATTATTGGTAATCAACCGTACAGGGTTATACGTACAGTGATCCCTGGCTTGCTCCGACTCGTGTTAATTTTCTTCAACGAGTTAAAATTCAAAAAGGGCGAGAAATCTGTTTTTCAATTGAATTCAATAGAAGAAATAAAAAATGTATCGAACAAGTAAATTAAGTTATCACGAGACTTCTTATTTCCAGAGATCTAAAAGGGAAGGAAAGAAGTAGCTGGGAAAAGGAAACGGAAGTGTACAGAAAAAGAGGGCAGGTCAAGAAAAATCAGAGAGGATTCGGGTGGATACCGAAAACGTGACTACTAAATGTCTCGGATGGAAAACAGCGGAGACTAATGATAAACTAGAAAATCGATATAAGCATGAGAAACACGAGCCGCCGATAGCGTAATACTATCTTTAAACGGGTGAAGAGGCGATATCCAGGGTACGGTTAATCGGATAAGAGGTGTTCATTTGGAATGGCACGCAACGATGATCGACGATAAACCGATGCATACGCGAAACGGATTTGGCGGCGGAGACGTGACTTCCGTTCGGCCTCCGTAACGCGAAACGTCCTTGTGCTGGTTCTTCTCTATCCCGTTTGCTCCTTCTGAATCCGAGAGCACGGTACTCGAAACGGAAAGCGCGCGCGTACTTACGCACCGTGTAACAACGACCGATAGATAACTATAATAAACCCGGCACGGATGCGTGTGGCGTGGCTCGCGTGAGGTAGGTCGGTGTCCTACTCGTGACGGTGGAATCCCTCCGGTGTACTCCTATTTCGAACGAGACGCGTTCACTTATCTCGGCTCTCTTAAACCTCCTAATCGGATCTCGATCTTCGCCGATAAAATTATACACAGAGGTTACGCGCGAAAATCGAGTATGTCAATTTGAAATCAATTCGAAAAACATATTTCAGATTTTGTTTAACACTATTTCTAGCATGAGGTGTCAAAAGACACCTTTCAGTTTCAGTTTAATCATTTCTCCACGATTAATTTGTCGACTTTTCTTATAATAGTTTAGTAACAATTAATTCAGCGATATCATTTTCCTCCAGTTTATCCTGGGTTTAGAAATGTGCGTATGGGTATACAGAAAATCGCGATAGAAATAGCGTAAAATTCTGCATAGAGAGCCTGTGATCCGTTCGCAATTCCCATTCATATTATCTAATCTTCCTCGAAACACAATAATAGTAATAAGCAGAATAAGGTAATAAGCTGATATTTTGCCGTTCGTTATTCTATCTGTTTATTATTCTATATTTTACTTTGCCGTTATCTCCCGAACCGAGTCGAAACATTTCGTGTAAACCGTAGCATGAATAAAAACATAGTACGTGTTTTGAAAAATACAGAACGCATAGAAAAAGGAGGTTCGGCCCACCTCGCTGGGGGAACACACTGATTTTTCTGCTTGGGAGTCAAGACTAAACGCGCATACATGTATAATAGTGTTCCGGCGAGATCCCTATCCGGCGTACGCGCGTGTCCGGTCGACGAACGCGTCCCTCGACCGGACGAGTTATTAACCATAAATTTGTTCCACGGCCTGCCCGGTGAATAAGAAGCGCCTCGAACAAAAGACAACCGGCATTGTTCGGCTGCACCTTGTGATTTTCAGCGGGGCTCCCGCGGCTCGTTTTTCTGCGGCCGGTTTGCGGGGCCCCGTGACGTGACGTGATTCGTCTTAAAACGAGGCATTTGCATTCCTCCCCTGGCCTCTCGTGATTTAAGAACGGAATACTAAACGTTACACCGGCCAATCGACACTCGTTACGACTCGAAACTATTCCATCGACTCGTTAGGATACGCGAAACGCGAATCAACCAGCGATCATTCATTTTTTCGGCTAGCCTAAACGGCAACATCAATCATTTTACCAAAGTTCATTGATATCAAATAAATTATCGTCGCATTCTATAACAGTTACACGTGTATTTTAATGAGTCACGTAACAGAGAATATGCGCGTGTCGGCGCTTCTCTGGCGAGGCGTAGAAACAAGAATCCGAGACGGTAGAAGTCGCGTGAGGCAGGTCAGGCGTCCTCGGCCATCGGGAATGATTCATTTTTCAGAATGGGGGCCCCTCTTCATCGAACCCCGTTCGCATGCCTCACGCTCGCCTCTTTCGCGAATCGTTCCTTGCCAATCTGCTACGCGCTACGTGCTTTCTCTGTCGCTTACTTCTTTAAGGTGAACCACCTCTTCCAGAGGGATCCGTGACGTATCGCGACCTTCGTTTTAAGCCATTTTCAGCGAAGGTAAGACGACGATGAACAATTCCAGAAACGAATTGACAAAATGACCAAATTATATGATTTATATCCCAATAAAATAAAAAATGGTAATTGCAGAAAGAATTCGTCCAACTCGGTTCTGTAACATTTTCAATGAATTAAATCAAAATAGAAGATGAAGGATTGCAGGGAAAAAATTACGCGATTGTTTACCAATCGAAAAGATAGTAGTCGTGGAATTTATTTGAGCCTGATTTAAAAATATCTTCGATCTAGACACCCGTGCAGTTAAACCGTTGCGATACGAAGGGGTTCTAATCATTTTCCTATCGTAATGAGAAATTGTAGTGACAGTAAGAGGAATCTGTTTGAGACGACCGTGGATGGCCGTACCTTGGATTCGTTTCTCCGATGGCCGCCACTACGGATGACACCGCGTGATTACTCGGAATTTTAATAGTTTTGTCAAGTGAGCGAAGGGTACCGGGGGAATGATTTCTCTCGTGAGAGCGACACTGACCCGCTTCGCAGCAATTCGTCCCGTTAGAGAGTGATTTTGTTCGTGGAAAATGCAGCTTACGATATTCTCAAAATACTACTAACACCGCGCTCTATGTGCAAATAAAAATCTGTCAAATCGAAATGGACCAAAATATTTATGAACTGCAACATAGCTGATTAAGTACCTGATAAAAAAACAACCAAGTTGACATTTTATATTGAATAATTTCACGACGAATTCTAATTGTAATAAAAAACGACGCGAGTACGCGATGCAAACGTCTGCACCATAAATAATGAAAAAACGATAACGCATGCGCGAAGCGTTAATCGTAACAAGTTTCCCTAATAAATCTCCCTGAACCAATCGACGAAGAGTGCCAATGATAGGATATAATAACAGCGAATGAAATATACTCCGGGTTGAATAAAATCATCAGAAGAATTGAACAGCGTCGATTCCTTATCTAGATCAAGAACTGGATCCTCGATACAATAATTCGCGGGTTAAGAACGGTCCTTGAAGCTCGCGAGACGCGAAACGCGCGCGGCTCGAGTGGCAAGTACATTGTAGAAAACGCGACCGGACTTCTGATTACGGTGGGGATCCGATGCGAGGGAATAAATAGAAACGGAGTGGGTAATGCAGGTTCAAGAACGGGCCTGATCGCATCGAATTTATATGCATTTACGCGAGCCGGGCAGCTGCGAATAGGAAATAGTGTGTAAACAAAGCGGCGCCCGGCTTTATTCGTTACTTTCCGCGGATAACATTCAAAGAAAATAGGAATAACAAATGGAACCGATGCCGATACCTTTTGCCGATACTTCCCTTTCGCTGTCCTCGTATTTTATCGAACTTCTAAAACAGGTGAATCCTAGTTCAATTTATTAAACGTTATATTCTTTGCTTAAATAGCATCAGATAAGAATTGATACGCGTATACACGTAAATTTGTGTTAAAGAAATTTTTATTCGATGTTCTCGCTCAATTGGTAGATCCGTTTATAAATTAGTAGATGAAATTAGTTTATACTGATGCAGACGCTTGGTAGGTAAGTAGTGGTTAGAAATATAAGACATTTCTGGTTGAACGCAACTGAGGCTGTTTAAAATTCGATAGGCATTTCGAGTATTCAACTATTTAGCAACGCCTTTTAACGCTATGACGGCCACACGTGTCGGAAGAAGAGTCGATCTTGCCCCCGGCTCATTTTGTCAGCTTTGCGACAAATTGGCAGGCTTCGAAGCAGGCTTCTAAAGCAGGTCGAAAATGTTGGTCCAGCTAGGAACAATTTTTTCAATTGGAACAAGGTTTTCAACTATCTAACAATACGTCTGTGGAGTTTCGAAACAACGTGGCCGTCGGGGAGAATCGATTTTCGATGGAGCTACAGACGCCGTTCAAATGGCTCGTTCGAGCTGATCTCTCGAGTGACAATTCAGAAATGGCCAATTGAATTACGGCTTTAGCCTCAATGATTCTTCAGATAAAACGTTGCACTCTTTCTCGGCGATTACCGTTATACCGATCTATTTACCATAAGTACTCTTCAAGTTTAGTTCTAGTTTTAAGAGAAACTTTGTTAGTCACTACGACGGCAGCTATTACAAGCCTGGTACCTTCAAGTATTTATACCGGAGAAATTATAGACTCTGACACGAGCGATCGTTAATAAATCATTCAATTACTATTCCCATTACCATTTGAACGCGACTAACTGTTTGCATTCATAATCAGGCAACGCTTAGAAAACAAATCGGCTAGGTTATAACATAAAAATAATCTGCCACGAGATAAAATACCTACGCAATTATCAATCTACAGATCTGGTAGATTTATAGAAATATTAAATATGCAGATGTAATAATATACATAAATACCGATCAAATATTTAAATTGATATTTAAAATTCATATAAAAATCTGCGGTCTGATTACAAACGTATCAGAGATTAAAAAAAAAAAAAAAAAATGCATCAGAAATTTGGTTGAAATTATCTCTCAACTGTTTCAAGAGATAAAAACTTGCAAGCATCGAAAAAGAGCAGGGATGAACGAACTCGAGGAATGTCGGATGTGAATGAACTTCTCACGCGTTTGCCATGAATGAGTGTTCGGAGTAGCGTAGAAGCAGGGATCGAGTGGCTGTTTAGGGTTGAGCTTCGGTTTCAAGTGAAACCCGCGTTGGAATTACATTCTAAGAACGGCGGAGCGTTCACCTTAATGGTTACATCAAACCATTCATATCGCACTTCCACCGATCATTCTCACCAACGTTCTTCCGTAAATTCCATTGTTTTTAATCGCACGATCTTAATTGAATAAGAATTAATTCGTTTTGACATGTTACTTTTTCTCTCTTCAATTTCTTGTGATATCAATTTTTCGATGGCGAAGACGGATCGACAGCACGTTCCGAGAAGATGAAGCACGACGCGAGCGCGTGAGACGTTGTTCCGCGTTAAATTAGACGCGAAGCTGACAGGCCATTCAAGGCCTTCGTAGGCAGCGAAGGAGAATAGCGCATTTTTCTAGGCTATTGATTACGTCTACCGAATATAGGGTAATATTCAATCTACTTAATGGCACGGTTGCCTGCGTGCACCGTCCTCGATTTCATCTCACCGTCTCGGAATACCGGGCCTGGTCGCCTCTTTTTTTCGTTCCACTTTTCCACCTAGGAAAAATATACTCGGCTGTATACTTTTTTCCATACCGTCGGGGAAAACGCGTTTCCCTTACACGATTATTATCGTTAGACCCATGCGAAAACTATTCGCGGTTTACACGCGATTAAAATGATAATTCATACTTTATTTAATGACATCGAACAGAATGATATAAAATCAAAATGTGAGAGTGCAACGCAGAGTAATTAATGTCATTTAATTGGACTTCTGGCGAGTACGTGAGAATTTGGAAAGTCTCGTCAGAGACGTTGTCATCTTACGTCGTATCTTACGCGAACGAATATTGGAAACTGCATTAATTAAAACAATTTCGCGGAAACTTACGCCGTAGAGTATGTTCTTACGCGGAGTTACAAAGTTGACGGGGAAACTTCGTCACGGTTGCAAATGGGTTTATTTTCCGTAACGTCATTCCGAACGTAGTTTACAACCATTTTCTAATATTGTGTACATAAGTAACCTGGTATGCCGATGCCTGAAACTTGTTTATCAAGGTATCCAGGTTCGAATACCTCAGAATTTTTCATCGACGAATAACATATTCAAAAGGTCTAGCGTATTTATTGCCGCCGAGTGATTTAGCGGTATCGAGATAACGAGTTGAATCAATACCAACGATTTTCAAAACAGCTCGAAAATAAACGTACGCTCGAAGAATTCGTAAAAAGCTTTTTCTTATTTTCGACAGGTAGGCTGCCACCGAACCGAAGAATAATTATCAGAATAATTCCCTTGTGGTTTTCAACCCTTTAACCCGAAGTCAATCTAACGTTGCATTGATTGTTCGCATCGCGAGAGAATTGTCAAAAAGATTCATAAAGTCTAGGCAAAGTGGTTCATCAAAGTTTTCCTATCAAATTATAAGAACTCTTTAATTTTCCTTAGTACATAATTTTCACAGTCGACACTAAAAGGGTTAAGTATTAAGAGAGCGTAATTATTTTCGTAACAACCTGTGACCACGCAAAAGGTGATTGCTAATTTCTTATGCATCTGAACTGAAATTTTGAATGCACGTAAAATGCAACACCTCAAGTGGGTACACCGATCTAATCGTTGGAAGGTTCAAGCGAAGCCGTCTGATAGGTATCGATAAAAGTTGCCCGTTCGAGCAGCGTGCAAGGTGATGGGCTCGGGAGAAGGCGACGAAGAAAGGAGATCATGTTTTGAATGCGACGTCGGTCCCGTACCTGAGAGAAACCCACTTATCGAGATACTTTTATGGAGAGGTCGCGGCTGCTACGCCAGCGAAACGCTTCTTTTCTAACTGCACACGAGAATTCAACTGTCCCTTCGCGCGTTTACATTTTTCCTTCCTCAAACTTATTCACATTTTAAAACGATCGCTCGCGCAATATGTGTGCGATACTAAACGTTAAAAATGTGTGTGACACCCAAAAACACTGCCGCGGCCCCTGGCGACGTTCGACTGCGTAGACGTGCGCTCGTTAAAGTGTTAATCTGCGTCTTTTCGCATAAGACGTAACATTTGTAAACGCGAAAGTAAGTGCGAGGCATCGCCACCTAGCGATTGTCGGTATTATTGTTACGTAAGGCGAAAAGGGCTTATAGGAGAGAGTCGGAATTGGAACGTGTTTGAGTACGGATCTCCGAAGGACTGCGAGGTGCCGAGAGCGTGCGTGAAAATTGCGAACGTTCGGACCGTTCGAGGAAAAATTGAGAACATTATATTACGTGTACATTCATCAGTGTATTCATTATCATTAGTATTATAAATTACAATAAAGGCCGAAAATAAACAATAAATAAATTAATTACATTAAAATAAATAATTTTATTATCAACATTAAAATAAATAAACAAAAAATAAACAACGAAAATTACAATAAATTACAAAAAACCGTAAGGCCAGTGGTATTATTTAAAAGAAAAAAAAAATGTACACAATTATAATATCGATTTTGTGAATGAAATCCAAATAATCTTACTTCTCACTTATTGAGTATGTTAATATTTTGTACATCTCCCGCGTGATATCTAAAATCAAATCGAACAATACAAAACAGAATGGCTATAAATCATGAGGAAAAACTTTTCGTCATCTTTACTTTTTGTACATCGTAATTGAAACGGCAGTTTGAGAACCGTGGATTAAAGGATCGAAGAGGAAAGAAAGAGTGGATCGAGGCCTGATCGGTTTTCGAAACGGGCCGTGAAATCGAGCACGGTTTCCAACGATCGATCTCGCGGCTCTGACTAATTCCGTCGAATGAATCATTCCTAGCCACTCTCGAAAGAACACGGCCAAAGTGCATTGCACCGTACCGAATTGAACTTGAATCCCCGACGCTCTGTAGGCCTGCACTCGCTGAGATAACACGCCGTTTCTTTATATAGTTCGCCTTTATGGCGTTACATAAGCACCCGAAACATTCGCAATCTCATTATCGCTTGCGACAAACGCCGTTTGATTTTTCCGATATAGCTCAATTTTCGATGTTAAAATCGTTGAAAATATCCTGAACACGCTCATGAATCGAAAACGCACACACGGGTTACTTCCATGAGAAGGAAAATTATCTCCTGTGTCTTAGCACCGGAACTGAAGACGCGTTTAATCGTGTAAATTAAGGGGCACGATACTTTGTAAGAGGAATTTGTTCATAAGAATTTGTTCCGTTGCGTACCCTTATATCACATACTTCAAACATAGCGATAGGCGCGATTTCTTAAATCTTAATTCTAAGAATAGCCCTACCGATACATCCTTCAATAGCGATAAGAATTAATACTTGTAGATCCTAAGGAAAAGGGAAGCCAGTCTCGTACGAAAAGGTATTGCGAGAAAGGTCTTTTTCCCCTACGAGAGAATATACGAATTTCATCTTCATACCGAGTTATTTTTTAACCAACCACGAAACATCTTGTACCGGATTAATTTTCGATGCGAGGCACGTCTCATTTCAACTCCATTTAATCGAAACTTTTAAAACATTTCTGAAGGAATAAACCGATTCTTCGTAATAACTGTCCTGATATAATTTACTGCAAGGATTCGATCTAAAATCGCAGAAGATGAAAAGGCAAATGTAATATGATTTGGGAATAAGAATCTTCTCTCAAAGGAGAGCAGAGATGGTTAAAATTCCTCTCGGCCTGTCTCGCGAGGATAAATTGATAGGGACGAGAGTTGCCGCTGCAAGTGTTCGAGTCTACTAACGTGTATTATTATGCATAAAGCGTGCATATAGGTGTACATTTCCATGTAACCCAGAAACCTGTGTGTCGATCGAAAGAAAAATCGCCGGTTTCCCCTCGGAAGAAAAATCGAGTCTTCCGTCTCGAGATGAAACCGTTCCAGTTTCCCATGCGTGACCCACTCTCTTATGGGAAGGGAGCGTGATACGAGAGGCCGTATGTGCACACGCTCGCGCATTCTCCTTATCGGCCAACCGCGGTGCCTGGACCGGTCCCGAAGGAAGAAACGCTAACAAAGACTTCTTAACGCGTTACGGACTCGATTCGATTTTCTAAACGAGAAGTTGACGACGAGCGATACGAAATGATACAGCCTTTCAACGATTTTATCAATGAAAACTACGATCTCTTCGATTCCGCGTAAGATAGATAATCTTGGATATTTAAATTCCAAAAATACACAGCTGATTCAACAGCAAAATGAACGAAAAGGAGTTTTTCGTACTATGACACGGAAACAATATCCCCCCAAGTCCCCAGAATCGAAAGATATAAACGTAATTCAATAGGAAACTATATAACAAGAACGTAATTTACATTCCACGTGATATCACACAGAAGCAATAGACTCAAGTGCTTCAAGGGTAGTAGGAAATTAGAAGAAGCTAATTCTAGCGTTGCACGATAACAGGGGAGGCAGTATTTTGAGCTGTGACTCGACGGATACAAGAGTAATTCAAGAGGAAAGCGAACGAGCATTCTTCGTGAAGTCATGTACTGATTGGTCGGTAGCCAGGAGACTGATAATACTCTAGATAAAGCGAAAGTTATCATTCTATAGAATCGTCGTTCATCAGTCATAGAAAGAAAGATGATTTACCAACGTATTCCTCGAAAAATCAAAGACTAAGGACCCAGTCCTTAGTGATAAGCTTTCGACCATGCTGTTTTTTATTTCTCCTTTATTTACAAGACAGTCGGTTTCGGTATCAGCGCGTCGAGCGTTGACACCGATAAATAATCATCCACTAATCGCGAGCCTCTTCACATTCTCAAATTGTGATTACGCATCGCGAGACAGTTTTTTCGTTGCTAGTCACATTCCAGAAACTTAGTGGTTCAAGCATTTGCATTAATAAAAGTTACGATCAAATAATATTTGATTCGGTAATTGTAACGTTTAATAGCATATCCGATATAACGTCTCATGCAACGATTGACGCATAAAAATCTGAACGAGCAATAAATGTGCGTTGGGCCCAATGGGTTAAAATACCAGTCCCGTGTAAATGTACTCGATTTCGAAAGGAAGGAAAAGGTAATCGATACGTTGAAACGCTTTCGAAATGCGGATACAGAAACGAAGAAAGTCTCGGTGCGGTTCTCTCCGCGGTGGATTATCATTTCTGCGATCTGCGCATCCGGCTTCGCCGAATTCTACTTTCTTTTCTCTTGAAAAGAATAAATGCAACGGGAAAAGTTCGTAATTGGGAAAAGCTCGCGTTCCGCATCGGATTTTGATTATCAAAAAAAGAAGCCCATTGAAATAAACTGATTCTTAAATAATACGTCACAGTCGAGATTGTGAAACGTTGAAAAGTTTCCAAATCCTTCGAAAGATCTAAGATTACAAAGATAAAATAGTCTATTTGAATCCTGAAATATCTAAGATGATGACGTCGTTTCTATGGAAATCTTGTGAGAGATACACACCGTGGACCGTCGAGAGCCGAATCGGTATAAGAATTCCGGAATCCCGACGGACACAATCATCGTACACAATCCCTAAAACCTACAGCTCTCGAATCAAAGTCTAATCTTGCCCAACATCATTCCGAAGTTATAATAAAAATCTCAAGTATCATCTCGCTAAAAAATATTTGATAAATACGGTTCGCTCTAGTTAGGTCTACTCGCGTGGAGCATTCATTGATATAATCATCGATCTATTAATAAACACGATACTCTGTTCGCTGTCTCGCTGCAATTTCACAACAGACGCGAACCGTAGACTTTGCTCGAAAATTCTGTATACCAAACGAAAAGTGAACCGCGTACGTAAATAAGGGTTTAGGCGGTATTAAAACGAAAGTGTTGATCGAACAGCGGGGAGGGAACAAAAGGCTCGATCAAAACAAACACGTGCGCAAACAGCAAGCGCGCTGTGTCGACGCTCGTTAAAATCGGGCGACGACAAATAATCGCGTACGTTATAAATAAATTTTGTTGAATGGGAAGACAAAGAACGAGGGGAATCGTAGTAGATAAGGAAATCGAGTGATCGAAAACTGGGAGAGCGGATCACGTTCAACCGAGTAAAATTGATCTGTCAGCTTATCTTAATGCAAATACCGATAATAAATTCTACTTCATTTAAATGTAAAATGTAAATTGATTGCGCACAGATATTTATCTATGTGTACGTTGAAAGATTTGTCGTGGACAATTCAATTGAGACGTAGGACGATCGAAGATTCGTGAAATATCATTGGCGACACGATGACACGGAGGTTTGCGAGTGCTCGACGAATTTTATTGCACGCCGCCGTCAAGATTCGCCGACGTATTCAATGATATATTTTTTTACGACACGAATAGATAAGGGGCGAACGCGTCTGCTCGGGCTTCTTTCGAAAGAGATCTGATCGAATGTATCAGCGCGATAAGAAATTCACCAGGAGACAAAAGACTTGTTACTAGTTACTTACGTTTCGTTCGCTCTTTGTGCGGTCACTTAGATGTGCCTAGATTTCGTAATTGGAACCTTGAAGTCGATGGAAAAATCGGAAGAAACCCAAACAAGGCTCGCGGGATTCGCAAGTTTAAAATTAGAATTCCGCAAATATGATAATGACGTTTCCTTCGGTACGAGGCATCTTAACCATTACGGAGAACGCCGATGTTTCTTAGTTTAAATATACGAATTTTCTCATTTCATTTGATTTTTCCAAGCTCTAATTGATATATTAGAATTTCATTATAATATATGCACTCCAATTAATCGCCTCATTAACGTGTGCAATAATAATTAGTGTGAATTTCAATCAACCGAAAACGAAGAATCATTACCCCGAATTATAATAAATTTAATATCAACAGTCGAAACAAGTTGACCGGATAATTTCAAACTTTCCTATTTTTAATACTCTCTTCAAGTCTACAATTGCAATCGCATAAAAATTAATTAATTTATTAAATCACTTGGTAACAAATCGACTGTTACTTACGTTTGATCGTAAAAATAATACCCTTTTTATGGGCCGGCCATTTCGACGACGGTAGGTTCGGTATTATTAAAAGAGGAATAAGCGAAGGCATTTACCTGGGAGCATTGATGATCGGTCGGCCCATTGCCCGTTGCTGGCGCTTCTCGTTGCTGGGAAGGCGCAGGTAATCTTGGTCGCCAAAGAGGAACAGATCCTTTGAAATAATCATGTCCACCGTGTGGTTGCCGGTTATAGCTGCCCGCCTCTCTCTCTCTCTCTTTCTTATCTTTAGCTCACTGCCGAACCACGGGCTGTAGAACGCACCACGACGTCAAACGCGACGGAATATCCTCACCCAAGTCCCGCCACCGCGATACGTCCAACCCGATCACCGACGGCGACGATTCACCTCCGCGATTTGCTTGCCCGTCACCAAACGAACATGTTCGCAAGCCGTACCCGCGACACCGAGACAATTTACCGTCGAGGCACTCGCGAGCAAGCATTAAGTCCGGATAAAATTTCAAACGAATCGACCAAGATTAGACAGTTCGCTTTGTCAGAAATAACACGTGACGCCGCGTCTTTTCCCTCTTTGGTAGAATCACTGACGAAAATCCTCGGCTGAAATAAAACAAAATGAACATTTTCGTTAATTTTACAAATATATAACGTTGAAACCCGTTGAATCGACAGGTTTTTCATCGTAACATTTATACATATCTAAAATAAATCAGTAGTTCATATATTAATCCCTTCAGCGGTGAGTTTGCGACTCGATATACATGTGTACAGGCGATCATGCGGTGAAAGAATGAAGTACGAACAATATAAAATATTGTTTACCGTTCGACGTAGGTCCGCGATGCAAAAATAGAATCTAGTTAATAAAGCAATACTGAGCAATAAGAGGTCTTATCGTGGCGAGACACGGTTGATTTACAGAAAGAAAAAAAAATTGTACGCGTTATTGTTCCGAAAAGCGTGATTCACCGTTGCACCGCGACGCCGAAACGGCCTATTGTAGTCCGTGGGTATCCCAAACAAGCCCCGCGGAACGTAAATAAAAAAATGCTGCCAACATCTCCCGCAACGCGACGTTTACAGGTTCCGAGCACCGGCGACGACAAACGAGAATTCCGAAAACGCGAAATGCGAGGCGCGACGAAATCGACGATAGACAGATCCCCCAGTCGCTCGCGCGCGGTTTCCGCGTTCCCATCATTAATGATATCCCGAAACCTTTTAGCGCGTACATACATATATTCGCAAAGATACACGCGACACGGGCTACCTATTTTTGCCCCGCGTTCGCCCGATCGACTTCCGAATTCCTGGCATAACCCGAATCGCCGCCGTTACGCGCACACCCCGGCCTAGCCAGCGTCCCGGTTATTTATCGTCGAGATTTGTCAGCTGTTTACGCGTTCGCGAGGAAAGACGAATACGGCGGGGATCAGGTTGTCGCGCGGTTCGAAACTGACGAGGTAAATCGAGCGGACGAGCGCGGGGACGCTCGTCCCATATTTACATCGCGCCAATTTTCACCCGCCAACTGTTAAGCATTAGTCACAGATGAGCGACTCGCCGCCGCGCGAGAAGACGCCTCGCGGGCGATATTCACCTCGGAATTTTATACGGGCGAACAATGTTCGATTGCACGAGCCCACACGCGTAAAAACAATGAGAAAATCGACGTTTTCAACAAGATATATATTTAGCGACGAGCGCCATCGATGAGAGCATACGCGACGATTAAGAACAATTATCTCATAGCGAGTAGTACGTTCCGTGTCACGGGTGCAATGATCTCGGTTCATCAAACGGCGAGATTAATGAACATGACCGGTCGGATGACTACGCTACCAGCGAGATTATCATTCCAAATCTCAATAACCGTCGCCCGTTCGATGATCAAATGGCTTGTTGAAAGACCGCGTCGGACGTTTCGTTCGCTTAAAACAATTTCCCTTGCGTATATAAGAAACGAACGTTTCGCACGGTACTAATTGATCCCGGGAATCGCGCGAATGAAAACACGTATTTATCCTGATTTACTTGATTAGAATACACGAGTCAACCGGTTGGATATGTTCCAAACCCCAGTTGTTCCTTTCAACGCTACAACCGTCCGACCTAATCGGTGTTTTCAGGCATCGAAAATCAGACGTGCGCCTAATTGAAATAACTACCGAAAACACGCGTCATAATCCTCGACGGCCAGCGTCGCTTGTATCGGTTCCACGATTTAATACGTGTCTTTCTCATTTGGATCGACGCGAACTCGGATATCTGATATATTCTATATTTAAGCCATCGCGATCTCTTTCGCTCGCCGGTCTTATTTCCAGCTTAAATATTCCAAATTTGAAGCTATCAAATATAATGAGGCTACACAGAAGGAACAAGAAAGATAAGACGTCGACTCGTATTCGTGGCAAAGTCTACCATTCGTCGATTAGATTAAATTAGAAAGGTTCGTGAACTTAACGAACAAAGCTGTAAAAGAAATTCTCTATCCAGAGCTGAAAAAATGTAGGAGTAGCTTTAATTAAGTCGAACGCGTTCCTCCAATTCCTCCAATTTCTAAAGTGCACGAGAAGATACGCGCAGGAATAAAATATTAGCGACGGTGAAAAACCTGGTTAATCGAGAATTATTACGAATGCGAGATATTTTATAATCACTATAGTGAGTAAGGTCAGCGTATTGGTGATAAGGTTATTGCAAATGCGACGTACATACACGCGTCCTTCGCTCGTTCGTCCTCGAACGTGAAAGAATCAATTTTTAATGAGAATATATCAGCCGTTGAGTATCCTGTAAAATATGCTACGTGACTTTCTTGCGTGTCTCGCTTCCCTCGAACATCCATTCACCGCGTCCCGAATGTTACGACGAGTACTGTGTCGTATGCTATCGGTCTTACGGATGAATGAAACAACGTGGTGGATGTTACGCACTTATGGAATACTCGTGAAAAAAGGTATAACATTTTTCTTTTCGCGCGATAAACTAAGAACGAGGAAAACCGATCGGCAAATCAATAAAACATACATAATAATAACTATAACGATCATGTCCGCGAAAGGCTTCGAACTAAACTTAAATTTCTACCAAGACTTTCTTGCGGATTATCCAAACTCGAAAATTTTCACCGTGGTCCATGTTAGCCTACGACATTCACGCCTTATACCCTTCATACTTAACGCGTTTGCACGGACACTTTCGTACGGCGAAACCGGAAAAGAATTAGGTCGATATGAAATGTTCTTCTAAAGTAGGGTGTAAAAGCATCGCGACGGCTATCAAACATTTCCGAGAAGTTCGGAGCTATCCGCCTGGACGTAGCTTGAAACGTGTCTATCGAGATCAGCGGGAGACTGGCCCTCTGATTTTATGGGTCGAGGAATAAAAAGAGAAGAGAAACAGAGATGTTTCGAATGCGGTATTATAAAGTCGAAAGGTACTCACGTAAAAAGCAGGAAAGATTCCGGTTGTTCCTCTTTGTTATCAGGACTCTCGATCGGGGTGCGCGTTCTCGATCGCGGAGAACCCGGAGAGAGAGAGAGAGGAGTTTCAGTAGATCTCGAGCCTCGTAGCCGGTGTCTCCGGGCCAGTCGTCCTCGGCGTCGTCCTCCTCGTAGCTCCTGTCACACATGCACTGTGGATCGGACACGAACATGCGGCCATTGCGCGGCACGCAGTCAATGAACCCGCATTGCTTTTCACCGGGAGTCTCCGGCTTTTTTTTCCCTCCTCGGCTGAGCACCGCGCGCGCACTATCACCGGTCTCTATCCGCGGATCCTCGGCCGCGCACTCACGACATATATTCCGGTGGCGGTTTTGCACGAGGAACACCCGACCCTCCCGGTGTCACTGACTCCCTTTTGCCTCTTCCTGCGCCGTGTCGTCGTCGTCGTCGTCGTCGTCGTTGTCTCTCTCTCGCTCTCCTCCTGTCTCTGTATATGTACGCGCACGCGCGCGTTGCACTTCTCTCTTCGCACGTGTACGTATACGTCGCGACGAAAATCCCTCTCCGGCCCTCTTTTATTTTCCTCTTTATTCCTCTCTTCGTACCTTCGCACGGTCGTTCACTGACCCGCTCTCTCGCTCTCTCTCTCTCTCTCTCTTCCTCTGTCCCCGACACGCGACACCGATATTTCGTCCCGTGTATCGAACGACGGGATCGAGAAAGTCTCGGACACGCTCGAGATAAGGAATCACGCGTACGTTGTCGTATCACGCGCACTCGGCACCCGAACTGACTAGTCGTAGTATCGCAGTCTCGTACTAACGTCGAGCTTCGACCACTGTCTCGCGACGCGACACTCGCGGCGGTCGGTTACGGACTGAATCGTATCGCTGCTCGCCCCGCGCTCGTGTATCGTCGGGAATGCCCCTCCTCATCTCCAATCTCCCTCTCTCTCGCTCGTTCTCTTTCCCTTACCCCTATTTACTTCTCCCCGCGGTGGCTATCAGCTCGTGCCAGAGCCCAAGCTCATTTTTACCGGCGACCAGCGAATGCGCGACCACTGAACCGAGGGCGAGGGGACCGCGAGACGCGTACGCGCAAAAATCAGGATCTTCTGTCGATCCCCGATGCTTCCTGCTTTCGTTAGGATCGCGACCGCTGATAAAGATTCATCCGGTCACGGAATGTTTGTGTTCTCGATCATTTTTGTCTCGCTCTATTGACGACGGGTAGCACAAATTGAGAATTTGCTTATGCAAGGGGTAGATGGTGACGATAGATGCATGGAGAGGGAAAAATACGTCTCGCGTCGTTTAAGAATAATGACATCTTTCGGATTCCAGTAAAGTTCTTCGGTGTTATTCTCAAAATTTTATTTTCTAGATATATTACAAATGTACCGCTTTGATCCATTGGAAGAATAATAAATCTATAGCAGGTTGATTATTTAATTACCTCGGTTCGAACAGGGCATCAAACGTCTAAATTACTCGAGCCAGCCCGATAAAAAGTTGAAATTGTCGTTATCAAATTATATTAAATTGCGTTTATCGATATCTCTGCGTATCGAAACTGGAAAATCCCATGTCCTCGTCTCCTTGGCAAACTAGATCTATAAATATGCTGTAATCAAGGTAACATTAGTATCTGCAGATGAAGATGCGAAGAGTATTGACAAAACTTACTTTATCAAATCTCCTTCGACGCTATTCCAAGTTACTGTTCCCGGATGATTTATTTTATATTCTAATAAATTGTTAAACTGCTCTTGCAGCTCCTACGATTAATAATCGAATAAAATAGATCATTCTTTAAATAATTACTTCAAGATCTCATACCTGAATAAGTTGCGCGCTTTGCAGCTCACAGTTGAATTTATGAAAATTTGATAAGCTGATGTAAAAACTTCCTTTCTCCTTTGCTGGAATAATTCGAAGCATGAAGATATCTTAAGGCATATCCAGATTCACATTAGATTGCTTACTTATAGACATCTTCGGCGCAGCGAATAACAGAATAGGCGCGGTGACGCATGTAGTATCATGAAGATATATTGCTGTCGATTTCTGCTTTGTAAAATATATTAAAAATGGGCTAGGACAGTTCATTTTATCGTTTACGCTTGACGGATGTGTAGACACTTTGCCGTCTTCCGGCGTCCATGCCTGAGTTCCGTTTTTCGTTACCCTCCTGAAAAAAGTACACCGCGTTTTTGTACTTTTATCGTTTACTAATCATTAGCGCTCCTATTCTCTATACCTACCTTATGCTAGCAATATTAGGATACAATCCAGCGCATACTATCGCTTTTATAAGTGTCATGTTCCTCGAATTCCTATTGGCGTTGCTGGCATTCGGATTGTCCGTTTCCAAAAATTTCATTTCGTACAAATGCTGAGCAAATTGTGTTTTCATTTCGGAAAGAAGTTTAAGCGTATTAAACGAGAGGAAATACTCTGAACAGAAGGAGCCCGCGTATCCTCTTTTATACGCAGCCTCGAATCTTGTCACTGCCTCGGCCAACGCGATATGATCGCTGTATTGACCCATGCTGAGCTCGAGTTTCTTCTCCCTCGCTTGATCCTCCTTCCCCAGTGGACAGTAGAATGCGTCTTTAAAACTGAGACTAGCTGCGATCGCAAAGATTGGTTCTACGCAGGAAAACAGTGATGCCCATATCAACATCTTCCCGGTCCTTGGATCCAAAGGTAATCGCGCTAAATGATATCCCAAAGGAGTCAAGTGTTCCTCGTTGTCTAAGGCGTTAAGTGTTCTGAGTAACTCTAAGGATAAGTCGATGGCTTTCAAATCTGGTGGATCCATAACGCTGGCTAAGAAATCCGTCGCATTTCCTAATTGCAGAACTTTTATTTGTAATATAACTTCCTCCAAGCGTGTTCTCAACATTTCAGGCAATGGGTACTGATCCAGACTCATTTCTCTAGCTTTCGAGTACAAATGGTAACAAACACCGGGCTTCACTCTAAATAATATAATATAGAAATCAGTATCTCGAAATTAATTGGTTCTACAGTTTGTTTCTTACCTGCCAGCTCTGCCCCTTCGCTGTTTAGCATTGGCCAATGTTACCCATTCGGGTTCCAAGGTTTGAACATTTTTCTCGACATCGAATTTACTAAATTTAGTTTTCCCGCAATCAACAACGTACACTACATCTTCGATAGTTATAGAGGTTTCAGCTATAGAAGTTGCGATTATTATTTTACGAACACCATGAGGTGGTTCCTTAAATATAAGCTTTTGTTCGACACTTGGCATACGGGAATGAAGAGGATATATAACGTATTGACCTGCACGTAAACAATTTTTTAACTGTGCAATTAAAATGCTGTTAGAAATTGCATAATAAGTAATTACTTTGTGGATACCGTCCGCTGTCCACCATTATTCTATGTAACTTAATTATGTCCATCATGCCAGGAAGAAATACTAAAATAGCTCCTGGGCCCTTAGTTCTACATATATACATAATTAATTGTTCTATGAGTTCGAGAGACATCTTTTCGCTATTTGGATTTCTTAACTGATCGATCACCTCCCTTGGAAATTTCTTCTGCAAAGAATTAACAAATAACTATCAAATAAAATCGTATTAATTCTATAACGAACGGTAACACGGTATTAATATTTGCCTCGGCTATTAGTTGCCGTATATAAGGATCTAGTATATCGTGAAACTCATCTCGAGCTTGCTGCAATTCCTTGAATCTTTTAATATGTTTCTTGTAATTCTGAGGCAGTGGAGGTGCCGGCGGAAATTTGAATCTGTAACGCAAAGTATTCTTTGATTTTCTCTCTACGTGCAAACTTGCTTCACGAAATTACTTACTGCGTTAACATTAAAATATCTTCTAAATAAAATTCTTCTACCGGAAACGTGAAACCCGGAATATGAATCATCGGGCAACCATCATAATATTTTGAGAATCTTTCAGAATTAAGCGTTGCGCTCATTAAGAGTACTTTCAAATCTGGACGCTGGAAGATGAATTAGTTCCCATAACAAGTTTCAGCGTTGAATGTAAGTCTACTGTAATTGCGCATACTTTAGGGATAATCAGTTTCAACAATGCAAGGATGAAGTCACTTTCCGTAGACCTTTCATGTATTTCATCTAATACGATATGAGAAAACTCTTTTAAACCTGGATCACTTTGCATAAATTGCAATAACATTCCAGTGGTACAAAATAATATGCTTCCTCTATCCCTTGGATATACTCTGCGCGAAAACGAAACTTATGACGGCCCTTTCAGAAGAATGAAAATGAAACCAAATTACATACTTTTCAAGCCGGATTTGGTAACCGACTGATTTTCCAAGTCTTTCTGCCCTTTCATCGGCGACTCTCTCGGCAACTGACATGGCCGATATCCTTCTAGGCTGACTGCAGATAATACGCGTGACACTGCCATTGCCTCGTTCCAGTTCATCATCTAATATGAACTGTGGTATCTGCGTTGTCTTTCCGCAGCCTAAAACAGATCTACATATCTAGCGATCCGTTCGTAAGACTGAACATAAATTTCTTATAAAGCTGCCAATGACTATTGCTTACCTGTCTCTCCGCTTATTACCACAACTTGATTTTCTCTGATCATTTCCAATATCTCAGATCTTTTTTGATAAGATGGTAACATCTTTCGGAATCGAAACATATTCTCATATTCTGTACAAGACTGTTTTTGCTTAAATTCATTTAAGAGTTTGGTATCTAACTCGGGATTTCTTTCTAACTTTGATTTCACTAGCAACGTCTTGGCCAGATTATCCTGTATACAGCCAGATACCATGTCAATGAATTTTCTCTTAAACTGAGAATCATGAATATGTACATATTTACTCTCCAATAAATTGTCTGTATCTCGGGCAGATGCAGATTTATGCAGTTTATCGTAATATTCTTTAGAATTTTCTAACACAGTTTCTATTTTCCTCTGAATATTTGGAGACAATTTAATAGCAGCAGTTTCCACTTGCTTGTTTTTCGCCAGAGCTTTGTCCCTGTAATAGAGTCCTATCTCTCTGCCTTTTAACCCGGATGGATGTCCTCGGCCTCTGCCTCTTGAACGTCCACCACGGACAGAATGCGAACCCTCGGATTGTGAGGTTTCACCTTTTTCACCTAATCAGAGAAATGAAATATGAAATCTTAAGAAAGCTAACGATACCTTTATAATACTGTTTTATTAATTATTAAACCTCAGTTAACCTTAGTTAACCTCAGATTGTCGTAAAAATTACTATATTTAGAGACAACACGATATATTAAGCAAATAAATGATAAATAACAATTTTTGAAAAACCGATCTGTATAAGTATAAATTAAGTAAGTTTATAAAGATGTAGCAATTAAATTTTTGTAGTTTTTAAATCAATTTCATTTACCATATTTACGCCTGGAACTCATCCCTCGTGTCTCGTGTTGACAAGTACTGATACGGGTGAGACACTCGAATCTTAATCTGATTTTCATGAAATCGTTACCATTCCTATCCTTACAAAATTTGTTTCGTTACTTAAATATTGACAAATTCGCCGCTTCGGAATCAATTTACACTAAACGTGTGTCACAGGGCCGCAGCCGAAACCAACTGGTGCATGCCGATCGAACGGAAATATTCGTAATTTTTAGTTACAATTTTTCAAAGGTATCAGTCACTTGTATATTCAATATACAAAAAATGATACTGTATCAAAAATATACATATCATATCATACATATCATAATCAAAAATATACTGTATATTCAAACAGGAATGCGATGAGCGAACAAGAAGAAATGGAGGATACTGTTACAGTTCCGAATAAATTAACTGGCCCTCTACTTGCGAAGGCAAATTCTAATTAACAAATGATATAAAACTGTAATACAATATATTGACGATTTATATTTACTTCATTTAGATCCGACAAGACGTGGCGGAAAGCGAAACGAAGAAGCGTTTGAACTCCTTCTTGAAAAATGATGTAAAATAACTGCGGTACATATTATGTCATAAAGTCACCATTCATTCCTAATTACACTTTGACAGAAAATTTCGTGACAGATAAATTCTAATGAATTTCAAGCATAAAAAAGGTTGAAGAGATATAAAGTAAATTGCTTGTACAATTTCTATGTCACGTATAACGTTAACACAGATTCTACCACGATCATATATCGTCGTTATATGATAGAATATTTTTAAAAAACGATACATTATCTTCAAGCACAGAACATGGTAGGAATCGGTGCGCAAACGTTAACAGATCATAGAAAGAGATGCTAGAGCGTACTATAGTAGAGATATGTATGAATGTATTGTAAAAGTAGTTGAATTCTCTATAATAAACGAATAAAAACGAATCTTTGTATTTTTATTTCTCGACCCTTGACCAGATGACCGATCCTGAGAGTGATAACATCAGGTCCGTGGTCAACCACATTAAAATCATCTCAAAAATATCGAAATCAGAACGAGAGATATGAAAATTGGAAGCGGTAGCATTTACAATAATGTCAACAAACAATTCTCGAGATTGTTGACAAAAACATTGTCGAGCACTCCTCGAGTCAGTCTCGGCCGTCTCGGCTTGACCGGCTTGACGATCGTCGGCCGAGGTTCCCTGTCCCTTTTGCTCTCCACCCCTTTCGTGTGCGTATGTGTGCGTGCACCGCGGCACGGTGTTCAGTATGGGTATGTGTGTACCGCGGTACGGTGTGCAGTATGTTGTATGCCTTCTAAAATTCTCACCTATAACAGTCGGATTAACTTCACCCTTTGCTCGCTTCAATTCAATTTATCTATTTTGCTCGCGTATTAGTTTGTCCGCGCCGCGTATTAGTCTAGTCAGATTCTGTCTTGGGTACCAGTGGGAGAAACTGCAGTCCTGGTCATTTTGACCGGGGCTTGGGTCCTGCATCTTGGATAGCCCGCTCCAGTTGTCGAGGGTGCTCTCTGTTCCTTCCAAAGGCGCAGATAAGTCGCTAGCTCGCAGTAAGTTCGTCGGCGGTGGTTCAGATCACTCTCACGCTGGGGTATAGTTTTCCTCGTGCAGGGCCCTGCTCGGCTCGAACACTGGTTACCCGAGCAGAATCTGACTTTTGCTCTCAATTTTTCATTAGTTTCATTAGTTTTATTTTTATTTTATCAGTTCACTGTTAGAGTCAATAGTTCGAGTTTAGTTCGAAATCGTATGCAATAGTTTCCCATAGTTCGACCGTATAATAGATGAGTAATTTATCAGGGAAGGGGTTGGCGGGTATTGTCCGCCGGCCGGGTCTCGATAGTAGTCACCTCCACGTGGTGAGACCTGGACTGGTAGCGTTTGCAAAGATTAGACTTTGCTACCAGGGGAAGAACTACTACTTAGTCTAAGAATTTCTCTATTTAAAATTGTATGTTACATTGTAATAATGAAATCGAATTTAACTTGGATTAATAAATGAATGAAAATAAATCTCTGTATTTTTATTTTGCGATCCTTCCTTTCATTTATCATTTGCATTTCTCCGTTTGAAAATTTCGGATGCATTACCAAGAGGAGAAGTGGAATTGAAGGACCGTAAAAATGAATTTCTTTCCATTAATCGTTCTCAATCATACATTTACATATGTATAGATTCTAATCTTTTAAAATCTTCGCCTCCCTTCATCTGTATTTTTTGATTCTAAAGTCGAGGAAAAATTCCTCGGATCTCTCATCGAGCCATTAGTTCACTATTCCGCAACTGGCGGCGCTGCGGAAAATTCCTCAAATCTCTCATCACTGTATGGTATGTCTGGGTATCGTCACTGTATGGGTATCGTCTGTGTAAGTGGAGGGGCTGATTTTCATCAGCTGCCGTCTCCAATCTGTCCCAAATCCGATGTGTACGTGAACGTGTATGCATTTAACGGGGAATATAGGAAAGTGTGCATCATTTTAATCAACGTACGTACAACAGATTCAGGCAAGAAGTGCATGCGTGCAAAAGATCAGAGATGGGTAGCACCGAGGTAACGTCGTCGACCCCGAAAAAACTAAACGAGAGTAACGATGTTAACGAAGTCTACGGGGCCAACTTGAAGATTCTCCCGTGCAACAATCAAGTGAAAGAATTGCAGACTATATTGCGAGACAAGTAAGTCGAAATTCCGGTCCCCTCACGCCCAAGTGTACATACGTTTTACTAGCCAGCATGCCGGCCACCGGTGTATCTTAGTTTATTAGTTTCCGATCGATTAACGGACATTAACGGACATGAACCGAAACTTCTGTTTGTAGAAACACCACGAGAAGCGATTTCAAGTTCTACGCCGATCGCCTGGTGAGTCTTGTTTTTTCGTTCAATTATATCACCTCTGACGCGGTGTCATGCGTTCCCTGAGGAACTCTCATCGCCTCGGAACCCTAGCAATTTTTAACGCACATGTGGTGGTCAGAACATATGTTCGATGATTATTAGAAACTCCGTGATCATGCGAAAATTATTATCGTTCTAAAGTCCAATGTCGGTCATTATTTTCGGCTGGACTAATTTTTTCAGAACTCGAAACAAACTTTTTTGTAGATAAGGCTAGTGATAGAGGAGAGTTTGAATCAGTTACCTTTTTCTAAATGTGTAATAACCACGCCGACTGGTGCCACTTACAATGGTTTGAAATACCAGAAGGGAAATTGTGGCGTGTCCATAGTGAGAAGCGGAGAGGCCATGGAGCAGGTACGATTTTCTCTTTTCCATTCGAACGTAAAATTGTATCAATTTTTCGTGTCGCTCTTTCTAGGGTTTAAGAGACTGTTGTCGTAGTATAAGAATTGGGAAAATATTGGTTGAGAGCGATGCCGATACCCATGAGGCCAAAGTAGTTTACGCCAAATTTCCAGATGATATATCGGAAAGAAAAGTCTTGTTAATGTATCCTATAATGAGTGAGTATTAGGTTCAACGCGTGCGTCCTTTGTACGCTTTGATATTGTGAAATTGACGGTGCGTTTAACCGAAAGGTACTGGGAATACTGTGATAAAGGCAATCACTGTCTTAAAAGAACATAACGTGCTCGAAGAGAATATCATTTTGTCAAATTTATTTTGTACGCCAATTGCAGCCAACACTCTAGTCACTGCCTTCCCGAAGGTATGTACGCCACTTAGCATGATTTAGATGTAAACGCGACGATAACAGGTGTGTCAGTGTCACGAGACTACTTGTAAATTTAACTCGTTACGTATAAGTAGTCTTAAATTTTGCATCGGCAAATTATTTTGTATTATGTGTTATTGTAGCTTTGTTAACTGAACGTGTTAGAGATCGACGAAACGTTTAAGTTAGCGATGAAATTGCATTTCGTTTTACAGATGAAGATTTTGACATCAGAGATTCATAGCGTTGCCCCAAACCATTTCGGACAGAAATACTTTGGTACGGATTAAATTTTCTCAGCTTATTATATCGTAAACTATCGCTTAAAATAGTTCTATGAACCGATAGAAAATCAGTCACGGAAGGTGGCACGTTAATTTCGAGTGTAAAGCATAATACAATTGATCATATGAAAAATGAAAAAGTGACATCCCGTTTATAGTATTGCCAATGCTAGTTTTTGTAAGTTATCATCGAACCAAGTGTGCGCAATCGTTACTTAAACATTGTGATCAGTTACATAACTTAAGCATCCATTAATATCTTTGATCATGCATGGAATTCATAATATTGGACGAAGGAACATAATTTTGTTTTCAAATACCATTTTCCATTGATACTGAGTACTTGTACATATATATTGAATATTCATTGAACGCAACTTGATGTAATACATTGTTTTTAATATTGCTGGAATTATATTCATTTTTCATGTTGCTTGTATAACAAGTAACTCGGTCTCGCATAATATTTAATTACATTTTAATTATAAGAGAACTTAATAGGAACAGTTAAATAATAATTTTAATCCACAGTATTGATACCTGTTATTTTTTAAATTATATAACTATTATAGGTGCAAATTACGTGCTTAAGAGGAAATAGTTTTAGCGTACAAAGAAATAGGTAGCATAAATGGAACATAAAAGTACTTATTATCTATGTATTTAGAAATGTGCAATAGCTTTGGCAATACTGTACTATGTCGTTACTAGTTATAGTTTTGTAAAAGCATTTATTGTGTTACGTCTTAAAAATCTTTTCTCTCTCTGCGTAAGCACATATATCTTAAAGATCGTGCCACGTTAAGAATGCTGTTCACACATGCTTTACAATTTGCATTCTCTTGTTAAGTTCTCAATGCTTTTCGAATAAAATATTTTTCGGCTACGTTTCGAAATTCTGAACGATGTAAATATGTATCTATTTTATTATCTCACGTAGAAAAATATCTAAAATCTGTCTGGACCTTCAGTAGATTGATTTTCTCCAATTAATATGAGACTGTAAGTAAATACGTTTTATTCTATTTAAGGACGAATCAATCGTTTATTCACTGACTCATCTTTGCATAATACGCTAATTATGATTCTGTTTTTATTCTTTGCTGTGTATATCGTTAATATCGAATTTCTCAATAACGTTTGCGACAGCAAAGGGCAAAATGCATCGGCAGATATAACACTGGTCGAGTTATACAAGCTCGTTCCAAGCTCCTTTTTTTGTTGTTGTTGTTGTTGTATAAAACGTGTTTTGTAAAATGTATAATACTAGAAATACCGAATTGTCGTACTGAAAAATTTTTCATAATTGTGTACTTCAATGATTCCTAGCACTCTCGCATAATTATAACGAAATATTTCACTATTTGGGTGATAAGCACAATTTTTATTCGATAGTCTGAAATATAATTTGCATAATTCAGCACTCCTTCTACAGGTGCAATTACATTAAGATAACTTTTCTTTCCTTTTATTCGGTCAGTTATACGTTCGATGAGTAAGAAAATAATTTAGCTGTTAAGCGCATGCCGAGTATCGGAAAATGTACTTCGACACGTTACACGTTCACAAACTTCTTACTTCTTTCTAAACTCATCGAGCAAAATCCAATGTCCAAAATCTTACTTCTTCCCTTAATCTTGTACATAAATAGTACCGTGTGTCGAGTTCAAAGCGTGTTGTGATCAAACATTACAGTACGGTGAATGAACACATGTAATATGTAGTTGCGTAACGGGGCGTTATACTTAGGAAAAAAAATGTCTCGATACTAGCCGGTCACTGCATTTGTATTTTTTTTTCTGAGCAATCGGAAGTACGTCCTTATTATTTATTTCGATGCATAGTAATGATGCGTGAATAAGTACAAAACAGTTAGCATACTCTCCATCATAATTAAACATTTTTAGAGAGATATATCGAGACAGTGTAATTACAATGTGATCAATGTTCATCGTTTCTTATAGAAGTCGCGAAATGGAAATACTTGTGAGACCCACTAATTTGCAAAATGTAAACGATGTTTCAAAAACGTAAATTTGCCAAGCTTGTTATATCGGTTGTATTAATCAGAACTTTTCGTATGACTGTTGAATGGTATCTAGAATTGATTATGCAGCTTTTACGTGTAACAATATTCTTACGTTTTCGCATAAGCGTTCGCTGTTATTTGTTTTTTATCTTCTCTACCTTTTATTATATTTCGTTCGTTACTTATTGAGCAGAAAAAATTTCAAGTGTACCTATGATATCCTCGAGGAAGAAATCACTGTGCCTATAAATAAAGCTGCATTACAGTATCTAGATCTGTGATTTTAAGAACCATACGTGCATTATATTATGTCCTTTGGGTGTACACAGATGTCTGTTATTACGAACGATATTTGTACACTTGTTACACTGTAAGTTACGTCAGAGTAATTTTCGATATATTAATAGTATTTGCATTCACAATGAATTTATATTAGTGAAAGTATTGTACATTATGTATCATTGGAATATATGAATAAAATTTCACAGCAAGCACACTAATTACCTAAACCGAGCGAATTGAAAATAAATAGAACTATGCGCAAATCATTTTTTGATTATTTTCTTTTTGTTATGTCAATAAATATGAATTAAGTCTCATTATTTTTATTAGGGCTAACTCTAAATTGACGCGTCAGCTCTTCCGTTTCTAATCGATTTGCACATCTTACTGTGGTTTAATTCCAAATAAAATTCGTAGTAGATAATTATTTTATACACGATAACATAGATTGCATCAAAAACACGTTCACGATTATTGTTTTCAGGCTGTTCTCGTTTCATCGTAGGAGAGACTACAAACGTACAGGGGAAAGATATTTGAAGATTTTCAGTTCTGAACGGTTGCATAATTCTCAGAATTTATTTCCTAATCATATTTTCAACCACCGATAACACCATTAAAGTAAGAAAAATATTTTTAAACGGAGAGTTTCTTACGTCTGGATATACCGACTCGAATTACACAGAGTTTATACACGTTTGAAAATGTATTTCTCAACTTATACCGGAAGTATTAAAAATTTTACATGTTTTATTTTTATATTAGTTAATGCTAATGCTAGTCTTTTACTTATCGTTATCACGCAAATCAGATAGTCATTATATTGATTTAATTCAACTAATAATACAAGGAATACATGATTGTTGCGTATCATAAGTAATTGTTAAACGTTTTACAGAAAAATTATGAAGTGCATTCTCGTATTTTAAATTAAAATATTTTATCGCGTGAAATACGATCTACTTACCAACATATATTCTATGGCCTGGTGCGATCAAATTCGAATCGACGTTACCTGTAAACTCGAATGTCAGTGACATACATATATGTTATATAAATTGGTCGTAATATTTTACAGATAATATACATATATATATATATATATATAT
>SHCU01000016.1:553572-574163 GCA_004307685.1 Ceratina australensis
ATATATATATATATATATATATTTATATTGTTGAGAAGAATTGTATGTACAGAATGACGTAGAGACAGATCCTTAAACTTGTATCATGATATTTATTAGTAAATTTTTATATGCTTGTAACAGTGATCGGCATGATTCATATACATATCATGGATATAATGAATATTGTTCTCGTAAATATATATTTCCAATATATAATGTTAAAATTTATTAACTCGTGTGATGCTCATGTCCAACACCTATTACTCACGAATATACCATTCTTCAATGAGAACGAGGTGGATATACAGTTTTGATTCTTTCACCAGTCGACTCATAGGCGCAGCGATTGCTTCGGTACTTCGATCCGTCAATTACATTTTGAATTTACATGAAGAATGAACCCGCAAAACCGGAGTGTGCGTATATTGAAAATTGAAACGGCAATGCTGCCTTTGAATCCACTGGTAAAGAAATGGTACTGTGTTATATTAATTCTTATGCGTGTCGTAAAGCTCTTTTTATTCCTATCCTCCTTTTGTAACGATTGTAAATAGTTTTCTAATCAAAAGCCACGGTACGATGGGTGTATTAAAATTAGTCAGGCTTATTATCTCGTGCATAAATATAACGTTATGAACTTCTAATAATGTATACGTTTGTTTTCCTCGGCTCGTAATAAAACAATATTGTTCACAACGTTTGCGTAAAGCTCGAATTTGTTCGTGATTGATACCCGTCTATCATTTGGTCAGTAAGTATTTGTAAATGAAACTATGTCAAGCTGTTCGAACGAGTCATGTAGTAACATACGATACACGATACGAAGTAATTTTTCTTCTAAATAGAAACAGTAGGCCTTCAAAGGGTTTATGAATTTCCTGTATTTCACTAATTTTTTATCCTGTAAGTAAATGTTTTCAGCATGAGAAATGTGAACCAGCTATTGCTAACATCACTCATCTATCCTTAGTTCTTCATCCGGGAATTATCCGCGTACGAATTAGTTTATAAATATAAGAAATTATCCCGCAATTTTAGCTGATAAATCTGTCCTAAATTAATCCTAACTTTGTTGGAAGTGATATCGACGATTATTTTAGGACGTGCTCGACCGAAAAACGTCGCTGCGATATCGATACCTAGTCTAACTAAAATTTTGTCACGTCTTTTGTAAGAATTGCATTTCATGCAAAACTGAGTGTTGTACTGTCCGAACTTACATATATATATACAATTGCACGACGAGAAACTATGCTCTTAAAAATCTTGTATAAAAGTAAACGCTGAATCGAGTCGATATCTTTCGTCGAAAATTTCTAAAAATGGAAGCCATTCCCCGGTAAAAATGGAAAACGTATCAATGAAAATTAAACGTCGGATCAGGGTACGACCGTATAAAGTTGGTCGCTATTGTTTTAGCGAGTAGCAGGACGCGAGGAAGCGTGCTTTCTCGATACTGAAAAATTTATTACCCCTAGCGCGTAGTCAAAGTTCCGTTTAAAAATTACTAGTTAAAATACAGTATAAACAATGTAAAACATCGGCAATAAGAAATTAAAAAATTTGTATCATCTACTGATAACAGGGGAGGGGGCGAGAAGTATCATCTACAGACGGACCTATCGATAAAATCTGACGGTGAAAACATGCTCGACTGCAAAATATAAAACGTTCCTATAAAATTATCGCTTATACTTCATTTATACTGTTCGTTCAATAGAATCTCTGCGAGGCAGAAACATTATCTTGGCAGTACCTTCACTCAGCCTTAGAAGTAGGATAAATATAGCTTTTATAAAATACCCTTATCAATGGAAAATCGAGGGGAAAAGAAAATATAAAATAACCCACTATCATATGGGCTTACTTCGCACCTATTCTTCTTTCTCTTGGTCACCAGATTTCTCTTCGCTCTTTTCAACGTTATCTCCCTCGGTATTTTCTACTGTTTCATCTTTGATTTTTGTTTCACCATCATTTTCTATAGATTCTTTTGGTTCATCTGACTGTGCATTCTCGCTTGGCAAAGTTGTCCTGTCTTCAACGCTGAAACGGTCGAAGAGAAACATTAGCCGGAGTTCAATCGATCGAAGGTAGAAGAGAGATAGAAGACATTTTTGGTCGACACGTATACATAGGTGTCGGGTATAGACGTTATCTAATTTAAAAGATTAATTACAGAATTATGCGATCAAGGTGCTCACCTTTCAGGCCGCACTGTGGCCGTATCTTTGTCTGTGGAAGGCTAAAATAAACGTGTAGTGGTTAGCGTGAACAGAGTACAAATTTAGTACCAAGGACAAAACACCGGTATATAAACATAGGTGATCCCGAAGATGATCAGAGACCAAATCGAATATGTTAAGAGGACTTGTTCGTACATGAAAATCGCGTGGACACATTTAACAGATTTTTCTTGGACAAAATTTAATTACGATACAACGATTACCTCTCTACTCGTGGTATTCCCATTTTCTTGGATTTCTTTACTTTTATTCGAATCGGCCCCTGCTGCCGGCGCCACTTTTAAAAATTCTTCCAATTCGTCTACTTCATTTGCCAAATCGAAATCTTCGTAATCCTTCGAAATAATTTATTTATTACCATCATAAGTATTTATACATCGTTAAGTTTCATTTGTTTCTAACAATTATAGAGTCCCGTATAAAACACGAATGTCTTACGAACTCTGATAATTACCCCGCAATATTCGTCTTCATTAAATATCTGTGGAGGTAACGGATATTTGCTATCTTCTTCCCGCGCGATACTGTTAGCCTGCATAAACTCTTTTTCCATTTCCTTCCCAGGCTCCGTTATATCAATCGTTTCGTATTGTACATTTTTACTATCCAATATCATCAATACCCGCTGTTGCCTCTTCTTTACCTAGATTTAAATAAACACAGTCAAACCACGCGTAATTCAATTAAAGCGAAAGGTTGCGAGCGAATTCGAAAGTGTGAAAGTTTCAACTTGTTTCACGGTCTGGTGCAACGCGAATCGAAGTATCGATTCGTTTAAAATGCTACCCGTCGAGATTCTTATCGGCATGTGACTAACGACTGAAAGGTGATGAAACGATCTATACGCGTCTTCATATTGACATCGACCGAGATCGATGCGAAAACTGAGGCCAATGCCGCTTCATAGATTTACGGGAGATAACATAAACATTGATCAGGAAGTTCGATTACCCAGGATCCCTGTTTCTATTTTCCTCGAATACTTTCTCAACAAACATTCCATGATCCTCGAGAACATTTTCTCTATTAAAATCGTGCATCACAAAATCGCTATCGACCAGATTCACCGTGCACGTTTATCTAAATGCATTCAACCAAAAGAAAAATCTCGACGGCGCGTACGTGATCGCGTGTCAGCTTTTCTCGACTCCAACACGTCGGTTGCTGATCACCGAGTCGCGTCGACCGTGATGTTTAGCAATGTAACCCGATACAACGTTGGACGTGAAATATTGTAAGGATCCAGGTGCCCGGTAAATCTGGCATTCTCCTCTTCGTCGCGCGCGCGCGTGCACACACACACACACACACATATAGTTCGTGACAAATTCGCGCGCACAGTTATTCCCACGTTCTCTCTCTCTCTCTCTCTCTCTCTCTCTCTCTCTCTCTCTCTCTCTCTCTCTCTCTCTCTCTCTCTCTCTCTCTCTCTCTCTCTCTCTCTCTCTCTCTCCTCCGCCGAACGAAATATATCTTTATATATTCTCGCTACTCGGGTTGAACCTCGGGGTTGTGGTTTTTCGCACTCACTTCCTTGTTGCCGCTGATGCCTGATATGTAGATCTTGACGACCATCGTTAACCGGTGATTCTCCTCGGTCACCAGTCGACACACTCGCGGTTCTTCCTCTTCTCTCGGCTTAACGCCACGATCAGCGGGCAACGCGAAGTGATAAGCGATCGGTGAATCACTATATCCAATTAGTCGCGCGGATCGACGACGGTGAGCAACACTGATTTAAGCACACGCGAGCCTGCCTGGGTGATCCGGCAGCGATCCACTGGCTACGTCATTTCAGGCCGGTTCTCGAGCGTTTTCATGCGCGCTTACAAGCGCGCAAAGGGTTATCCTGCGGCCACGATTCCGGACGCTGGCATGCAGCTCTTCGAAATGTAACGGTCCGGCTATCGAGGTCAACCTGCACGCTTACCTGACCGTGAAAATTATTTCATCGAACGACATTCCATTGTGTCTGGATTCGATATCAAGTAACTGTAAAGTGAACGATCAGTATCGGATAGATTTTGATTCGGTAAGAAAATAATGTTGGTATCAACACGGAAAATGTTTAGTTTTAATAGAATCCACGAGGAAGAACATGCTCGATTATTTTATACGATATGTTTAAATTCGCGCTTTTACAGTGGATTCGCCTTTGCTTCACACTTCCGGTGTGAGTTTACCGCGCAGCGAGGATCGGGCTTTAGTGTCTTTTCTCTTTTCCGGTTTTCGCGGGACGTACCGTATATTTGTACAAAATGGTAAGTGTTATTATTTCAAAATATCTTGTGAATCTTGTGAAAGTTTCGGTGGAATCGTTTGTATCGCGAATCAGAACATAATGTTTGAAGATCAAACGTATTTATTTATTCAACTAACTACCTGAGTGAAAATGGAGTGACCTACTATACGTTTACATCGTTGTTTCATCTGATTTCTTTTTATCGTCGCATTAAATTTTTAACTTTAAAGTGATAAAGATAACGTGTTCCATTCTCATGTAAAAGATTTGTTCTAATAACATGTACCGTGGATCACGACTCAAACAGCGTTTTCGTTATGATCGACGTAAAAGTTAGGTTAACGCTGATACACGAATCTGTTCTGTTAAATGTCTTTACTTTGATTTTAGGCGAAACGCACGAAGAAGGTAGGAATCACCGGTAAATATGGTACCCGATATGGTGCCTCGCTCAGGAAGATGGTCAAGAAGATGGAAATAACCCAGCACAGTAAATACACATGTACATTCTGTGGCAAGGTAAGTTCTTCGATTCATCGGTTATTCGGGTTACTCATGCAAATATGGTTCATATTTAATTTTTGCTTCTGTTACCGCAGGATGCTATGAAGAGAAGCGTCGTTGGTATTTGGTCGTGCAAGCGCTGCAAGAGGACCGTCGCAGGAGGCGCTTGGGTATATTCGACGACAGCTGCAGCCTCTGTCAGGTCTGCGGTCAGGAGGTTGAGAGAAGTTAAAGAACAGTAAATAAATAGAATGAATATTTCTTAAAAATTTATTGTCTCTTTTATTATATCCCTGAATTCGTTCCTTTGATAAAGGATCGATATCGAAATAAAGCTCAGTCCGCTGTAGGTTTAATAGATTTGCGACGACGTAGGGTGCGTTAACTTGTTTCAAGCTCTACTCGATGGCTTAAAGTTTATGCGATTATTAAAATTACATTGGAGGCACGTCAAATCTGTGTATCTACATTTGTATCATTTAAACTTTTCCAGGTGCGTATTCTTATGGTATTTATATAATTTTTATTATAATTTATATAACTTTCGATTTATTTAATAAAAATTTCGTTTCATAGAACATGAATATACAACGTGAACATTATCTCGACTAAATTAGCTAATTTTTAAAAAAGTATGGAATTTATTTAATTAAGTAACTAATCACAGAGACTGGATGTTCTATCTGTAGAATATTATTTAAACTTAGTGGAACGTACATGTAGATTATTTTATTGTCTTTAAAGGTATGCTCGTTTCAATGCTTCTCTTTATTATTAATAATGAAAAAAGTAGTCTTTTGTTTCGCTTGAACAGTATCGGTATACGTGACATAAATTTGTATGAAAATTTAAAGAAATTATTACAAAATTTGTCTTTAATTAAGCTTTTATCAAGATTCGCACCAATAATTAATTTTCAATTAGAAGTCTTATAATTATTTTCATTAATCGTATAATTTTTATAAATAATCCTAAATATTAAGCCTAAAACGAGTTAAAATAAAACTGATAAAATAATACACACAAATCCACGTTATAATTTATATAAAACTATGTTAAACTGCAGAAACTATTATTGAATTTACTGATTTTCGCGGGTTCAACTAAATTTGACGGATGTCTAACAAATTATCTGCAAATTCTGCTACTACAGCTCTTGATTGAAATAAAGTATACGTATACATATACGTATGTATATATGTATATATATATAATTATCGATTTAATAGAAATGAAATTCTGTACAAAAATAAATACTATCGTCATGCGCAATGAATTAAATATATAATTAAGCCTTTAAACAGTAAAGATTTGTTGCACCATCACCATTCTTTCGTGTAACGTAAGATTTGAGTATATTCATCAACGTTAAAGTTCTCCTAAATTGAAATTTTTAATATATATTTTAAATATTATAAATGGTAAACTGTTTACGTTTCTCCTTCGTTCAAGAGTACATAAGTAGTTCGTTTCTCTTATAACTTTTACGTCTATCGAGGTGAACATTTTCTTCGGAAACGAAACTTTTTAGTTTTGTCGATCGTGTTCGTCACAGGGTAGGAAAAATGTTTAATTCATAGTAATGCAAGGGAAGGGCGCTAGAATCTAATAACAATATTTTTACATTAGTTACAAGAAGTCGCTTATTTTCTTCGCGTTACACGCGAAACAAAAATATTGCACTTGTCATTTTTCACGCTTCTAGTTAGCGTAGGAGATAAAACGAAAGTCTACAGAATAATTGTAAGTATGTAAGGTATTAGGAGCGTCATAAAAATATCTAGACTTTTCTTTTTTTTGTTCTTTTTAAGAAAATACGGAAGACGTTCTGTCTTGAATTTAAGAAAGTATTGAAAAAGTATAACAGTACAGTATAATAACAGTCTATTGACTTTTTCATAGCTTTAAACGATACCTCTTCGTTAATCTCATATTGCTATGGCGAATTCAGGTATAAGTACATCGTCCGCCCTCTTCGAACGAATAAACCAAACGTGATAACGTCTAAATTAATATACGAACGAGATGCAACAAGGAACTGTTAGAAATATCAGTATAAAAAGATTCAGTGCTCTTCCCTAATCGCTAGAAAAATTCTACGTTACAGATCCTATATTGTAATCGGTAGTGTTACAATAAACGTCATTTGCATACCGAACAGGCATTCACTCTCTCACTGCATAGGTACCATGGCGATCATTCGCGCCGATTCGACGTTTCCGTATGTTTAAGCGCATTGATATATCCACCAGTCGTCCGAGATTGCACTCATCCCATATTCATCAAATATGTCTCTATTCTCTCGTATCAACAATTATTTATTTATAACAGTGTGTGGTCTTGATATGCTTTCCTCTCTACTGTTTATTAGAAGAAAAAAGGTTGAACATTCGCACGCACGTCCCTTCATATATATATATATATATATATATATATATCACTTGTGTACATCCACGCGCGAACTGGCTCCTCCTCGTTCCTCTCAACGCACTTGTGCATCATCGGTGAAGGCATACCATGAAAAATGGCAGTAAATAGATACATGTACTGCTAGTAACAGCAAATAAATCCTATGAAACTAAAAAGCCGAACTTCTTTTTATCTTTCCTCTATTTTTCTCTTCTTCACGATCACTATACATCGAGTCAGCCGAGTCACTGATTCCAGACAGTTTTTATACGTTAGGTATCGACTTGTCTTTATGCGCGCGACGGAAGTCTCTTGACTATGAATCGTTCAGTGTACCGTTAAATACATCGACAAGTATTGCATGCGGACGTTGCTCCTCGTATTAGCTGGCCTGCCATTTGAATTTGCTACGCATGATCCATTTCTGGCCGATGTTGCGAGGATCGCAGGTTGCCAGCACAGGCTGCATCGCGTCGTTCGAACGAGGTTTCGACAAGCAGTGCCCTGTGTTAGTATGCTTGATCATCTTCGTCTGAAATATTGTTCGTAGTCATGAAGACATATTATTTGTTAATTAAAGTTATTTAACTTGATCATACCTCTTCGTCGTAAACCCACGCTTGATTCCCACCCATACCATGACATCTTACTATTTTGACAGGACCTTGGGGACTAGCTGCATCAAGGCACATATCATCGGACATTATTTGCTGTCGTTTAGTATACGCAAACACCTGTTCGAAAGATGAGGCATCGATTGCACGAGATCTGTTCATGTTTAATCAGCGACGACTTTGTCAAAAGATAATTTTACCTGATTGCCACCCAATCCGTGGCAGTAACTAATTCCAACGTTCTCGTTCGTCCTTCTGCCCATAGTATCCAAACAAGTCTGCGTTTCAACGTTTTGCACGTCACCCAAATAGTAATAATCTAACGGCATCGGAGATTCTGGATAAATGTTCTCCAAGTACCATCTAAAACTTTTGCATTTGAGGCGTTCTCTCAGTTTGATTCTCTCCGAGACGTCTCCGACGGCTACGTTCCGAGCTCCTATAAACGAAACGATCGGTTAAATATTTATCGTTCGATCGTTTGCAATTGACGCGGTGGCGTGCTTGCACGTATGAACACATTCGCTGAAAGAAGGGTGCACGTGTAAAAAGTATGTGCCAAAATAAAGACGTTGCCGGTGTACCCCGATGCTTCGCGATGCTTGCGGTTCGAATGTGCTATTATTGCGTACAGCGGCTTTCCTCGAGTCCTCGAAGTAGAAAATGAAAGTTTATACTCTGCTCGAGACAGGGTGCGAAAAAACTTTAAATTGAACCAAGTAACCTTTACTCGGTATTTTCCATTTTACTACCCTCTCTCCCGACGACTATTATTAATAAACGTAATGTATCTTTTGTATAAAAACTGGACGAAAAGAAAAGGAACTTTTCCATTAGTTTTCTGGTAATATTAACGGGTATCTGATATACATATGCGTACGTGCTTTGCTTCAAGCGAAACAGTCAGATGCAATTTAATTAGAAGCCACTGATCACCCGATGATAAAACGCATGCGAGACAAAATGAGCTAAAAATAATAGTGAGAAAGCTTGGCCCGGTGATGGGCAACGAATGAAACTTTTGCGTTAGACTCAATCGGACAGAGAGAAGAACAGATCCAGGCTCGTGTTGACCATCACCGATTCCGATTCGGAAGAAATCAGCGTTAGATAGAATCGCGGGAGTTTCTAAGGTCTAAGTTCTCTTTCCAGAGACTCTGGGTGTTAGTGCTACCTGGATTAATGTTGTAATAGAAGTACTTCCATTGGTCCAACCAGACCTCAGCGAGTCGCGCATTGTTGTGGTTCACGATCTTGCTGGTACCACCGGGGAATGTATATGGTGTCGACTTACGGAATACATGACCAACGTGCGAGCACGTCGCGATCTCCAACGTCCCACCACACATCCATATCTAACCAACTCAGTTTTGTTAGTATGTTAGCAATTACAGAGAAAAACGACAAAAATAATAATTGACAGATGAACAAAAAAGAGAACAAAAGGATCTAATACTCGGGACGGACTGGCTTGCTCTCCACTCTGGCACCTATAATGTGTATATCGTTTATGAGAATGTCAGTCAATAAGGAAGCAAGCAAACTCGTTTTGTTAGTCGGCTGGATGGATGAGTGGTTAAGACTTGATTGAAATGCAAAGAAATAATTATTCCTGCAAATCAAATTTCGTGTGGCTAACGAAAGAATGTCAGTCAGTGTCATTTGGCACACGCAGAAAACATACTCGCACACATCAGACGAATACACGTTCATATTTTAAACATGGATGTTAATCAACTCCTATGCAATTAACAAATATAATATAATATTGTTAATGGTACGCTGCCAAACACGCTTAGGAATAATTTTACAGATAACTGGCTACGTTACGCGTTAATATCTTCCAACATCTAAAGCGGTAAGAGCTGTAGTTATAGTTTGCGAATTTTCTCCTGAATCAATTACTCCTCGGTATTTTCTTCACACCGTTTGTATCAGATACCCGTCAAGTACACGTAGATGCTAACGAGTTTACCTCGCGATTAATTTACACGCTCCGACGTGTTCCACGTCGAAGTTCGTTAAACGTTACGCGGCAGTTCAACAAATCTGAAACACTTCATTTTATCTTCTTTGATTCGTCTCGTCGGATATTCGTTGACTCGTTTGGAAAAGTCAAAAATAAATATACGCTGCTCCGCAGAACTGGACGCTCGTCGATCATCGTAATAATCATCGTTATCAACGTCGCAGTTAGATTAAAACGAAAATGTATTTAGAGAAATGAAAAACACGCTGGTTTGTCTAACCTGGGTTCATGGCATAGTAAAAATCTCTCCACTCATCCATCCAGACTTCAGCCACCCTAGCTGCATTGTGTAGGACTACTTTGCTGACACCGCCAGGGAATGTATACGGACTCTTGTCCCGGAACACGTGCCCAACGTGTGAGCACGGAATGATTTCTAATGTTCCACCGCATTGCCATACCTACAACGTACTTATGACTTCACAAATGAAAATTAAACCTCCTGCCTTTGAAGCGTCAAAGAGGGACAGTGAAATAAAGATCTAATCCAGCTGGCTACAAAAAGAGGATAAATTTGTGAATTGTGAATTGAGAATTTCCTTCTTCCGGAATCACCTGGAAATCTGTGGTAAAAGAATGCGCCGTGTTTCCTCGGGCGATTGATGATTCTATTTCTATTAATCAATTAGACCGGATAAGATAAATATATTGCGGCGATCGATCAATACTCACCCGGAAGCTCATTTCGAGGTTTTCACCGCCCCAAATATCCATGCCTTCGTCGTACGCTCCCAATTCGTAAAAATACTCTTTATCGATAGAAAATAAACCGCCGGCCATCGTCGGCGTCCTCAGGGGTGCCGTTCGATCGCCCAATCTTCTATCCATTTCCCTCTGAGCTACTCTGTACCTTGAAAGTTGAAAGATATTTCGACGATTAGTATTAACGATACATCCGAGGTGGCTATAATTCAAATATCAATGAAAAACTATTTATAAAAATTCAACTGCAATGGATTTGCAATAAAATTTTATAAAATCCACTACCTCGTCTTATCAATCTGATGACTTATCGATTCTTACCATCTGAAGTTCAATTTCCAATTGAAACCACCCCACGTCATGTCACTGGCTGGAATGTACTCAAAGGTATCGTCGCTAATCACATCAATAATAGGGCATACGACGGTAGTCCTGTCCTCGGCTATTCTGGCCAATAGAGGCTCCAACCAACCTTCGGTGCATTCACAGTGAGCGTCGAGGAACGTTATAACTTGCCCTTTTACATGTTTCGCGCCGAGCAGTCTGGCTCTGATCAGGCCGGACCTCTTCTCCGTGCGATATACATACGTAGGGACTGGCAGGGTTTTCACGTAATTTTCCAGATTTTGTTTCAAGTGATCTAAATAAAGAAATCGAAGCGTTCCAACAATCGTTTTTAAAAACATACTTATGCGATAATTATTTCGTACAAGCTACTTGCTTATGGATCGATGATGTTACGAAATACATATCGCGTTACAATGTGTGTCTTCGGTCGAAACGTCAAATAGCCTGAATGAAAAACGCGGAACGTGTTTTAATAAAAGCGAATCGATATCGTAAATCCGTGATATTTTTCACTTTTCGATTGATTCAACGATTATTTAGAAATCGGAAACCGAAGTTGAATAACAACCGCGGGCAACGACTCCACGGCGCACCCTCAACCAACCCAGTTTCCTCTACAAACTCTCGACTCACCTTGCTCGCTCTTATCGTCGACCAATATAATTTCTTTGAGCAGCGTCCGGGGCGAGCGATTGATCACCGACCAGACGGTCCTCAGCAGCGTGCTCCACGCTTCGTTGTGGAATACGATCACAATGCTGGTGTCCGGCAGGTACTTGCTGTACTTCTTGCTCTTGCATCCCTCCAGACGGATGTCTTTCAGGGAACGGTTCAACGAGATCATGTCGCTGGCCATCAGATTGAACTGATTCAGCTTGAACAGTTCCTGCTGTTTGGCCTCGTCCTCCGGCGAGATGTGCACCGCCGCGCCCATCTCGCCGGGCTTACCCTTGTTCTCTCGCACCACTTTAGCCGGCCTCCACAGATTCAGCTCCGACCTCGTATACCGTTTCTTGGTCTGCTGCTGCTGCTGCTGTTGAAGATTCGGTGACTGGATCTGACCGTCGTCCTTCAACGCCTCCTTCTGCGAATGCGGCAAGCTCTCCTCCGTTAATGCCTGTTGTTGCTGCTGCTGCTGCTTCTCGGTGCAACCCCACCCGGACCCTCCGATGCAGTCCGAATAGAGCATCAGCACCATCACGTCCACCAGGAACCATACCAGCGACGTGAGCAGTATCACTTGGCACGTGTGAATACGAATCTTGGAACGGAACATGGTGTGACGGGGCCGGTCGTCTGCCGCCCTGAGCTCATCACCCGGTTCTTCGCGGTTGGAGGCGCCCAAGAGCTACTTTCTGTCCGGTCGGGCCGTTCAACGACCGTTCGCTACCGAGTCTTCAACGGGAACACTGCGCTCGGGATGGTTAATTACTCACATGACTGCCTCGCGCGATCTGGACAAAATAAAATAGATTATACGTTTACATTTGTCGAGACAAAAATGTGATGATCCGCACCGCGGATCTTTGTTCCTACTATATTTTAATTCAACGTTTGCCATTTTCTGTGTTCCTGGGTATTGAGTTAATATCTTATATCTTTTGTTACACGCTATTTTTCTGTAAACGCATAAAATCTGTAATGACGATGTCTCGTATTAGGAAGATACGATATCATAAAAAGAGATATTTGCGTTGTACGTTTGAAGTGAAGAAATCAAAAGGCTCGAAAGCGATCGTCACAATTCTCTGATGAAGTAATAAATTATATAATACGACATCGAATTAGAAAGGAACATTACGCGTTGGATTTAATAACAGAAATAAACAGTTAAAAGATTCACGGAGCGTCACGCTGCAATGCGTAAGACGTGTAACGGAGGTTTAAGTGCAGCGAATGCAGTCAGCAAAAATATTGATCGCCGACTATTTTTTTTAAATAGAGTTCAGAAACTATCTCGAGTTCACGCGTAAGACTCTTATCAAATGGACGTACTAAAAATGCGAACAGCTTTCCTATCGAGCTTTCCTATCCGATTCCACGTATTAATTGTACGTATGGTAAAAGACATTGTTATCAAGGTAGGAAAAGCTGATGTGGCCCGCAGCATAGTTTCTACTCTCGAGCAGCTGCAAAACCTAAGCTCGAACCCCCTGGAGATTAATCCTTCGAGCAAACTCGGCGCCCTAAATGAGCTTAAAATTCAGCCACTGGACCGACGACCTTTCATTTCCTAGGTAACTGAAATTCTAGACGATGATACAAATTAAAGAGGTTCCAATCAAGAGAAAGAGAATTTCCGACACGATGGTCGAAATTGATAGTAATATATAGATTTATGCGGTGATACGCGAAGAAATACAAAACGTACAAAGTAAAATACAACTTGTAATACTTATTGTCACGGAAGCAAATAAATCTCTTTACAGTCTAGTGATTAATATTAAAAAATATTAAGCAATCTATTTCAACTATTCGAATATTACTCTAAAAGTTCTTTTCCAGTAATATTGCGCGAGGGTCCTTAGAAAATGAAAGCTGGAAAACACTTTACACTTTTTCCATGTATTCTAGATAATAGAAATTTTGGACACTAAATCTTCAGACAGACACTTTATTCATCTCTACCTCTATTAGGTACTACAATATTATGATCGATACTTTATTACGAGTAGTAAATAATTCATAGACGTGTTCTGTCAGATTTTGGACCTGAATTTTTATGCCTCGTTTATTTGTTACTTTATCACACACCGTGTATTACGTTTGATCAATTCGTTATTACGCGAGATAAATAATTCGAGACGCATATTTGTTGTTGACTTAAGCCCCCGCCCGTTTCGACCGGTATTACAAAGAGTTGTCGCGTTGAACAATCAAGCCGGAAGTCACGCGAGGCCGTTTATTTATCATGTGAATAAAACATAGAGCCCATTTACCATTATCGATTCGGTTCCCGGTGCCACCTATCGCGTACACAGGCATCCCTGCGGGTCACAGGGCTAATTGGTTCCCTACTACTACTACTACTACTACTACTACTACTACTACTACTACTACTACTACTACTACTACTTATTTCAGGTTCCTACGAAATTTGATTGCTCCGAAAAAAACGTAGCATCAAGTAGATTCAAGGGGGTCGCAAAATTAATCAGAATCCATAAAGATAACCGTGATGTAAAGGCTGAACGTTAGATCGCTGTAAAATATTATACGAGCCCCAGGTGTTATTCGATACATACGTACACCGCGGAATGGAGGATAGAATTTGAAATAACTGCAGACCGTGCACATTGTTGCGTTTCTACCATTCGTTCTCGACATCAATATTATACGAGACGAATGCGTAGAGAGGAAAAAGGAGCGAGAACCACCGATTCAGCCGGATGGAACAAAGATAGTTTCCCGGGACATTTTGCTCGTTTTGATCGACGAGGATGGAGAGCCTGTCCGTAGCCTTTTTTACGTCTATGCTACGAAAGGATGAATGCGATAAAATCCTTTTTCTGATGCGCGCATATATAGAGTTCCATCGGAAAAATGATTGTTCTCGCGATAATTCAAGCGAGACGGAGCGAGAGCAGGTTCAAGTGGTTCCACTGCAAGACAATTTCATAAGCCAAGAAATTCTTCTGTTTTCAACCCTTGGCGTCCACAATTTTTTTTTTTCATTAATCCGCCTGACTACTTAGGTCTACAACTTAGGTCGCTTGATCCCATTTAAAAAAAAGTTATTCGATTTTAATTAGGGCATGTTCAATTTTGCCCTTTTTTAACTTCATACACACACACACAAACACACGTACACATATATTTCAGAAGTTGAACGCGTGCATTGTTACAATAAATGTATTCTCCTTGATATAGAATTCTCCAGACTCTAGCGTTGTTAATTATACTAATTAAATTAATTAATGAACGCTAATGAAAGTAGAAAATGATGAAGACACGCGGAGAGCAGCGGTGTCTCTCATCTAATAATTGTAATGCCTTCAGACCCCCCGGGATCATTATGTTTTCACCGATATTTAAATACGATTTTAAATAGGGAAATAGAAAGTTAATATGCCTTGTTGAATCCCTGTCTCTCCGTTTCGTTAAACTGTTTCACGTTTCCCTATGCCCGGACTAGCAGAAACAAGCTTCTCTGCTGGCTGCAGGGCAAGATAAAGAAACGGGAGGAGCGGAAGGAAGAAACTCGAGCGCAGCTATTATACAGTTTATAAGCTGCTTAAAGGTCGCCGCCTCGAGTGAGATCCGGGAACCGCGAGCGTGAACAGAAAGCGAGAACATCGTGCTCGTTGTCGCGCTTACAATAATAATCGAGTGATCGCGACAGCTCGGAAGTGTTCCGTGGAAATTCACAAGTAACCGACTGTATACAGTCTACGACAAAAACCGTAATCCTCCACAATTTAAAACGTTAAACGGTCCACGCTCAAGTGAGAGCTTGAGTCAGCTACTTCGAATCACAGAGATGAAAAGGGAGATTTTGCTCGTGGGTTCGTTCGAAATAGGCCTGGTTACGTTAGCGCCTCTAGCGTGAAGCCACATTTTTCGAGGGGAAATGCAGTAGGAGAGGGGGAAAGTGTGGCTGGCTCTTCTCGGAAAATGTGCACGCTGAGAATACGTGGATAAGGCGCACTTTCCCCCTCTCCTACATTTCCTGCATTTCCCCTCGAAAAAATGTGCCTTGACGATAGAGGCGCTAGTGTAACCAGGCATATTTCGAACAAACCCACGAGCAAAATCTCCCTTTTCATCTCTGCTTCGAATATTCTTTTCTGCGCTTGATTATTGACCTTTTAACCAAATTACAGACGTAACGATACATCGTGTAATAGAACTATAAAAATAACTAAAACATATCTAGAAAGTTTGACTACTATGTAAGACAGAGTCCAAAGCCGTTTAGCATGTCGATTATAAAGCACGGTTAATGGCGAAAATTGAAAAAATGTGAAACACGCTTTAATTAATTTCGAACTTCCGCAATGATATTTAATGTAGGTAGATGCCACGTCAACAGATACGTTGTATCTATGTAGACTTTTGCGATCGAGTGTAGCTATTTGTCTATGCGTATCCGTATGCTCGCGAATGTAATTCACCAAGCAGGATGTTCCTGGGAAAATGGAGAATAAACGGAACCAACCTGTCTACCGCTGATGCTAATTAATTGCAAACTCTGGTAAGTCATTCACTTTCATCTAGATAGCAAGCGTGTGTCGCGCTTATACGCGAGTCGATAATTACGAACACCAACCAATCTGACGTTCACGATATACGTTTCATTTCGTGAACACGAGTACATTCCGTTCGATCGAAACGATCTGAAATGCTTTTGGATAAACCATTTGTCATCAGCAGAGTGATCGCGCGGCGGAGGGGCGAGTTTCGGGCAACAGTCACCGGTGGAAAGTTTGACGAGAGGTCTCCTCGAGAACTCCGTTAAAGGATGCAACCAAGTCCGGCAGGCAATAAGCAGTCCGGACGAACTCCGACCCTACGGATGGGAAATGTCAAACAAACCCGAAGCCGAGCGAATTCGCGGGGATACTTTAAGCTTTGCGGTGGTCCCGCGGAAGGTGGATTCTGTTTGATTTGCCGCGGCACCCTTGAGAAATACCAAGCCCCGGGGGAAGAACAGTTGTAATTTTAATTGACATTGCCGGGCAAGTAGAAATTTGTCGAGTGGAGCTTCGAATTAGTAGTCCCTTTTATCTCTAGCACCCTCGACGATAAAAGGTCGTAATGCGTAACAGATTACTTTTTCTTCGAAGTAATATCTGCGATAAATTATTAAATATTGCTGAGCCACTTGGCAATCGTCTTCGGCCAACTTCCTCGATCAATAGCTTCACTTTAAAAGCAATATCGTCTGCGATGAATCGTTAAATATTATATTGTTAGGACGTTTAAATTTCTCGATTAATTTAACCGTCGAAAAATACTGTTAAATAAAAAATTCGGCTATTACCGATTAATTTGCAAATAGTTTTTTACTCTCGGCGAGGTACAAAAGAAACGTTGAGCAACGAGGCGCGTTTCTTCCCGTATCTCGTTTGCACAAGTGCATCGCGCGTCGGCTCATTATTATTCCGCTAATTTGCCTTCGCGAATGGCCGGTGTTCCAGCGTCTCTCTTGCGAAACTCGCGATGCCTTCCACGAGATATTCGACGCTCCTCCGAGGTGGCTGCGATTTCAATTTTATAATTGCCGGTACTCTCTCTCTCTCTCTCTCTCTCTCTCGCAACGTCCGATCGCGTAGATACGGGATTTTGAATGGGACATTCGTAAATGTCTCGTAGACCTCTTGTTACCAGGGAAGTTGCAGCCCATCATATTACGAACCAGGGTAAAATCGACGAAACCGATCAAAAGGATAAGCCTTATAAAAAATGCATGAGCCTCTCAACTGTTTTCTTTCGAGAGGAAAATGGGATACTTTAACAAAGTTTCCTACGTTTCACGAACAAACTAGGTCGTTTAAGAATATTTATCTAGAAGGTTCTTTCACCCGTCTATTTTCGTATACGTTCAATAAATCCTCTGAGATGTATTAACCTGTAGACCATAGGCGTTAGTTATAAGCAAGGCGTTTAAAAATTGTAACAGCCAAAATATATTTCATATAAAGAGCTTACTAATTCCTGAGCCGATATTGTCACATGGTTTTCTCTCGTATCTGTTACGTTAGCGTCGTTGAATTGTATATTTTTGGCATATTTTGTCTATAAATTTACGTATTTTATGTTAATAAAATATTATTATTATAATTTCGACTTTTCGACGGTTCAAAGGTCAAAGAAATTATTCATGGATGATGGATTAAAACGGAGTCCATACCAAAAAGTTTATCAATTACAATCGTTTATTATCGTAAACAATGACTTTAACCGGCAGCGTCAATTACGTAAAACACGTCAATTATGCAATACGTCATATAAAATACGCATTAATTCGTGTGCCGATATTTCGACTCCCCGGCGGTTTAAAACCAAAGCGGCTACCTACAGATAATGCATTGAAACGAAGCGTCTACCAAAATGTTTATCGATTATAGCGTTTCGATAATGTATAGATAATGGTGAGAGCAATAATTTTTCTGAGATACATTAGTCTGTAAGTCAGTAGCATTAATTACATTAAAACGCGTTTAAAAAGTCTTATATAATATTAACATTATATATGCGTCGTATGAAACACTCGTTAATTAGTCCGAGCCGATATCTCGGCGCTCCGGCTGAATTTAAAGATCAAAGCAGCTACCCACCGATATTGGATTAAAAGTATTAAAACGAAGCTTATACCGAAAGGCCTGTCGATTATATCGTTTCATTAATGTATAAATAATAGTGACATCAATAATCGATGATGCATCTATTACCACTGTAATCACGCGTATAATCTATTACCGATGGATAGGATACCGATTTTGCTCATAATTTATTTTAAAAATAATCACGATAGCCTGTAGACCTTCGTGAGAATCCTTCTTCTCGCTTCATTCAGATTGATATCATGGATTAAAAACGCGATCATTTAAAATTCTAAGAGTTCCTCTTATCACGACGTAGTAAAACCTGACACCACGGTAGGAAAGTTGCCTTTATCAGCGAGCTTGGTAATCGGCGTACCTCTCCTACCTGCATCGTAGCCGATCGACTATATTTCTTCGTCCATATAATGCTCTTACGCCGATGAAACAAGATAACAGAAAAATTCAATTTTTATCTCGCATTCCTTGGGATCCAACGAAAAATTTGATAACGTTTCAAAGAACCTTTTCATCGATGCCAGATAAATTTAAACGATCGTGGTTAAACGACTCGATCCCCTGTATTAATATAACGCAAACGGTATAATAGCTGCGTGTTCAAGGGAAATCGTGTTGTGGAAACACGATGTTACGGGTTCTGTACACGGCCTAATTCGCACTTCATTTCGTCGAATGGAAATTAAAGTGAATCTGGTTTAACGTCGGCCGCCGCCGAAACGGTTTAACTGCAGCCAGCGCGAGCGCAGCCTGGGTACAAATAATCGTACAAACGCGGATTATTCGATCGTTTACATCTCCCCGATTGTACGAGCGAAATTGCGCGAGCGAGCCAGCGAGAGAGACAGAGAGCGGGGCTTGAATGGAAATCAACCTTCGAATGGCATTCGCTCGTTTTCTGCTTTCGCGAATGCTAAAAGGCCACGGATGAGTTCGGCGCGTCAGCTACCTTCTTCTCAATTTTATTGCCTCTACCAGTCAATCTGGCGTCCGATATTAAATTAAGGAATTCAGTAATTCTTTCTACCATTCGCAATGTACTTCGAAACGTAAGTCGGCTTGACGATAAAAAGCCAGGACGAACTGGGTTATTACGAATAACACGTATTACTTGCACGAGAGCATCGGAACCAACTTTTCCCTGTTCGACCCAGCGGACTCCTATAATGCAATTTCTACTTTTTCCAACCGGACTCGGAATCGGATTTTACCCGATGCACCCGAGCCAGCACCGTTCAGGAAACAGCGTCCAAAATGAATCCGCGGTATCAGTGGTGCGGGTTAATTTGGGTAATCTAATAAAAATTGTTCACCCTTCGTTTCCAGCTTCGGAGAGAATCGCCGGGACAAAACTGTTTCTAAATTTAAATGAACCGGGGGTATATCTACTCGGATTCACAGATAACGAATTTAACAGATGGAACGTCGATAAACGCTTTTACCAGAAAAAAAAAAAAAAAAGTTAGATCCGATAATACTGTATTTATTGATTTTGTCGATAAGCTCTGCGAGCCTCAGCGTTCAGTAAGATGTATCGATAAAAATGAAGCAAACGTTACGGTTATATTTTTACTAGGCACTTTCGCGCGATCGAGCGAGCCCAAACCTGGTTTCCGGCTGACGAGGTGCCACGCACGGTGGTTATTCGCGCGAAAAAATGGGCCATAAAGCAAACCCGATTGAGAATACCCGGCGCGCATCCTCGCGCGCGGTGCAATTCGTGACGCGAACCATGGATGTAATTAACACCGGCGACGATTTGAGTTATCGCGTCCGTCCATTGTTCGCTGCGGCTAAGAAATTCTTCGTTGAATAATCGTGGCTACACGCCGTTGTCATTCCGTTTCTCTTCCGTCGTCGACGCGACATAGATCGAAAACGGAAACGAACAACACCTTCAAGGTAACGAAAATCAGGTTAACGCTCTTCGGCATGAAACCTGGATTAAATATCACCTATTTGATACTCTCACGGTCGAGGGAATTATTTTCGACGAACAACATCTTCGTGGTATTCGAAAAGGGTCTAGCCGAATAAGATAGTGAAACATGCCCTTAAACGAAATTCAACTTCCGATGAGCCATTCGATAGAGGGTCTAAAGAAACCGTGTTGTGCCAATTTTCAAACCCCTATCTCAATCCAGAGGGTAGATACGGGGTAAAATGGATTTCAGCGTTTATGCAATATTTTTCCTATTAAGCATCTTGGAAAAAATCTGGAAAAATTCTGAC
>SHCU01000016.1:574333-611353 GCA_004307685.1 Ceratina australensis
CTTCAAGGTAACGAAAATCAGGTTAACGCTCTTCGGCATGAAACCTGGATTAAATATCACTTGATACTCTCACGGTCGAGGGAATTATTTTCGACGAACAACATCTTCGTGGTATTCGAAAATTTATGCCAACGTTCAAACAAATGCAAATTTAAGGATCATATGAATTAATTACACTCGTTTTCAGTAAGCGGATTTACGAGCTATCAACCTGAGTTGTATTCGTAGAAATAATAGCGCAGGAGGAATAGGGATTTTAGAGAAAAATAAATGTACAGTGCATTACCGACGATGAGAATCAAAAATTCAGATTAACTTCACAGGACACTAAAAGGGAATTTTAAATAGATGTTCATTGAGTTAATATATCAGCAGACAATATAAGAGACAATACTTTAACACACTTACAAATGCTAGTTGAATAGGCTTTGAGACATCTGCGAATTCTTATCTAGCACGTTTCCGAAATTCACGATGCAGTTAGTAGTACAGAATATTCTCAGTTATACTAACGAATAATACAGGCGATACAATGATTACCGCGATATCGTACCGAATACCGTTATTACGCCGAGTTATACGGGTCACAAAACCGGCATCAAATCTTCCGGGTACAGATAAAACGAATTAAAAGCAATACGCGTAATGCAAGAAGCGAGTGGAATGATTGATACAGATTTTTCTGAAACACTCCGTGGATTAACCCGGAAACCGTGTCGTCGTGCGTCATCGCGTATGCTTTCAGTTGGATTCTACGAATTTTATACAGCCTCCGTTCAATCGGTTTTTAATTGCGAATGGAAATCGTAAATAAATGAATTTTTCCGGATATTGATCGCGGAACGAAATAACAAGACTCCGTCGTCAATTACCAGTTTGAATATGATCAGGAATTACGTGGAAACAATGTACACCTAAATTATCGATCCGTTCGGTGTGTATTAGGCATATCCCGCATCCCCGCGAGATCGTAACGTTCGAGCATGCGGCGTTACAAATCGAATTATGCACGTGCCGGAGGTTCGCTTGGCTCATTGAAAGCCGCGCTCACCTCTGTGGGTCGAGTGTCGCGAACAATTCACGTTAAAGCTCACCGAGCAATCTTTAAAGGTTTCTCAAACGAATATGGATCAGAGCGACACGATTTTCATTGACTCCTTGCGCTTCACGCTTCGAGGACATTCAATGAAAAATTGTGACATCTTTTTTCTCAAAGGTTCTCAAAGCTTTGACTATGGATTATTTGACACATTTATGAAAAAATTATATTTACGCAAAAGTATAAATATATATTATAATTATTTTTGTAAAATTTCACAGAAATATGCTTTCACGCTGGTGCTCGATTCGGCTAATATTTCTTTCGACCGCGAAAAATTAACGTTCGGTTGCACGCGCAAGATCACGAGACGCGAATTTACAAATTACCATTTTCACCCGGCGCACGTCCTATTCACTTATGAAAGTCTCGTGACCCGTTCCCTTCTGGTTTCTTTTTCCCACCATTCGTTTTCCTTCGTCGAACTCCGGCGACGCGTCGCGTTTACGTACCGTTAACGTTCGAGGGGCCCGCCGAGGATTCAGAGTACCACCGTTCACCTTAGACTCTGATCAAATGATAACTTTACGATGTCCAGTTTACTTTCAACTGTACCGGATCGAGCCGAGGTATTGTTCGACGTAAGTGAGGCGTAAATTTTTGATTGTACGAACCGTACGATTGATAAGAAAAATGTCGCGCGAACTCAATCCAGAACGTAATCCTTATCTATGACTGACGGCTTAATATAAAAAGTAGGTAGTAACGAGTTACATTTTATATTGTTTATTAATTTTTTCGACGATAAGCGACCGGCTCTGAAGTAACGATTATCGAACAAATTTGGTAAGCCGACGCGGTAGCGAGGGATATCGATAAAAAATAAATTAAGGAAATAAAGTCTGCGTAGATTTTTATCTATACTTGAGAACAAGATTAACGATATTGAGAGCAGAATAAATTATAGAAGAAACGTGAAATTCGCCTGTATTTTAAAAAGTATAACGAGGGTCATAAATAATATGCAAGTTAAAAAACGGATCTCGAAAAACATACGGAATACCTTTTGGGCTACTTTGTTCCTCGGAACATTTTTATGAATTCCCGATGAATTTCGGCATTAATTTTTCATCGATTACAATCGATCCGTGCGAGACGAAATAAATAGAAGAGCACCCTGAATAAAAAATAACCATCTCCCGCTTCGTACGATTTTAATGCGTTCCTCGCGGGTAGCCTTTGATTAACTATTATCACGACGAAATCGTTTTGTAACCGCAGGGAAGAGGAGACTCACGTGTCCTTGCAGGTCGAGTAACGTGTCGTCTCGGGCTGTTCGATTCACACATCGGAGGGAACCTTGTACGTCGGACCTTTCACTCGTTTTATTAATCATCGCCAAGGTATGCTGCATTTACCTATTTAACGTTCTTTCGGGGAAAGAAACCGGCTTCTCACCATGAATAATTTATCCGTTGATAAACCGTTCGTGGTGGCCGATACAGATCGGGGGACACGAGTTTCGGATTTTATTAAGAAAAGAGAAATCGCTATCCAAATTTTTCGCAGGGTTTCTCAATCGATTGCAACAGACACTGTTACGATTATTCATTACGACTAGTATCCGCAGCTCGGTTCTATCGTGCAGGAACAATGATTAATATAAATAGCGCGACGTCAGTGTAACAGTTTATAATTAACTCGGCTGTAACCGATATCGTTACGGGATGAAAGATTTGGTATCCCGTCGAGTTCTTTGTATAATAACTCCGTAAGGATAAACCGTACCAGGTACCATTAGTCCTCGTCGCGAAGGGATTAACGTGAGATCTCGCGAAGTATCTCGTCGAGAGAAGACGAGCTGGTGGGTGGTGTACCGCATTCCTTTAGACGCAGCCGATAGAAGGAAATCTGCGGGTAGCAAGAATGAGACGGTTCTCTACTGTCGGAATCGGAAACACCGAAGAAGCGATCCGTGGTCGGATCTAACCCGTATAGAAATCCACGCAGCGGGGCACCGTTACATCGCACGCCACATGGCCGGGTGTCGGCCGCGTGACACGAGCTAAAAAGACGTTACCTGTTTTACGTTGGCCGATAGCGCGCCCTTTCGATCGACGTCCAGCTTCCGGTTCACCCTTCCGGTCGCTCCTTTATGGGACCGCGAAACAACTATGCACACGGCTAATGGTATCGTTCGGTTATCGTCCTGCCCCCCTCTTCACCGCGGATGCACCGCGCCAAAGTCTGTTATTAAACGCACGGTAAATGGATGCCGGTATTCCCGTAGCCGCGGAATATCGATACGTCCGGGACACGTTTCGCGATCCTTTGATACACGTCACGGGAACGTTCGCGGGCCACGATTGTGTTCCTCGCATGCAGCAGGACGAAAGGAAAGCGGGACGCGGAATGCGCGCACGGTATGCGATAGATCAGAGAGGCGACGCCAGGTGCGAGCGGCGGACGATCGGTCGAACTTCTTTCACAGACTAGAGAGGCACTTGGTTCGCGACGGTGAACGTTGTCACACGCGCCCGGACCACTCCTCCTCCTCCTCTTCCTGACGTGACACAACGCGCGACCGTTTTCCCCGAGCAACGGTTGATCAGCACGGATCTCTCATCGACGATACACGCACCTCTTATGACCTAGTAACGAGAACGTCTCCAGATGCACATCTCGCGCGCGTATCGCATACGCGTAGTAGTAACGTCCGACGGCTGCGGAGTATCGCTGAGGTTAGGGTAGGGACGGTGGAGGACACCTGTTCGCGACGTCCGTAGCACCGCTTTCCTATGCCTCGACGCCGATGCGACTGGATCTATACTATCGATAGCAGAGCCCCCGATGACACGCGTTCGAGAAACCAAAAGTCGAGATTTATCGGAGCCAACGCGACGCGGCGGCCCTCGACTCCATTCACGCTCCACTCGCTCTCATTGATTCCTACGCGCGAGCACCGCGTCGCTCGTGGTCGCTGTCGCAGTTACCCCCGTTGTTACCACTGTTGATAATGATGCGAGAAATCATTCTTTCTAATACTGCTAATTCGAATAAAGTATAATCCATTTATCTATTATCCTTTTTACTTTTATAACAAAATTGTCAACGATCGACGATAACTTTGTACTTTTTCAATTTGACAAGATTTCATTAAAAAACGGTTTTATCCGCTTCAAGTTATTTAAAATTGCCCGCATAATATGATTTGAATTGGAGAACATATCCTCTTCGTCATTTTTACCGAGGACAATTGTTGAAATTTTTAGTTAAAATTATCAGTCAATTGGTTTCCTCAATTATACGTTTCATTTTTGATACGATAATTAACAACCATGAATTAAGCGCAACCTAACAAACTATATATTTATATGATAAAAAAAATCATCTGAAGTTTGCGACTAATAAAAATAAATAGAAACGCGCAAGAGTTCTAAAATGAAACGTTAAATTTTTTTTTAATCCCATTTACGGGGATTCAGTCGGGATGCCTTTTAGACCGTGGTCTGTTTTTAGCCCTTAACGGTAGGTGTTACTTTTTATTTAACGTCGCATTTATTTTATTATTCTTGCGACCGAGCCTAGCGATGCGCGGTTAAGCGAAGCACATGAGACGAAATGAGTTTAAACCTGAATCAGCGGCGCTACTTCCGGCGGCGTTTGACGATCGGTGACGATTGGTGGTCAGCTGGCGCGGCAGAGAGCCACCACACCAGTCGTCTAGGACGCGGATCCCGTGCAAATGGCGTCACTGCCAGTATGAGCGAACGTATGCTGTTTAATAACGCGTACAACGCGTACGGGCCTCGTCCGGGCGCGGCGCCTCGCGGCCCAGCCTGACGGCGAGCGTGAGTGCGACATTAGTCGAGATCGTAAGGAAAATTGATCGAGTACGTATCGAGCTCGAAAATCCGTTTCGTCGCGTTCGCATACATATTATCAACGAGTGGGGTGACACGCAGTGTGATAAAGAGGTGAGTGCCAGGACAGGCAACAGAGTCGACGAGGAGGAAGAACTGTGCGACGAGAAAGAAGTGCGGTGAAACGCGTACGTGCGTTGCGATTGTACGGATCTAACGAGTCCGTCGTGTAACGTCGCGCGATTCGGATAACTTCCCGATCGTCCGTGATTTTACTACTATCGCACAACGAATTTCCATTAGGTGTATACGCGTACTCCGTGGGTATTGTTTTTGATGGTTCGAGAGGGATTCGATGTTGCCGTATGACAAAAGGCGCGAGCTCCGAAATAAAGACAATGCCTCGAAAGCCATTTTCTAAGCGAGACGGACGAAGCGAGATGGAAAGAGAACGCGCAATAATTTGCCGCGACAGGTGCCATGCGTCTATCATTGCCAAATTTATCTGTCTCGTGTCGTCGTACATCGTACATTCTTCGTAAATATCAAATGTTCACTGTTATTCGAAGGTGAACACGGAACGATCCCTTCGTTGTTCTTAGCCACGATCAACGAAATACCACCGTTTATCGTTTCCAATGATTAAATAAATTTTCTTATCGCCTTTCGTGGAAACTTTTTCAACGTTATGTGTCCTGACAAGCTATTTGAATATGCCGTCCGTTATCGCGTAATCAGGGACGGCCATGTTTTTCCCAGCTAAAAAACACGTTTCTCACGCGCACGTGTGGGCGAAGCAGAATGTTTTTGTTTGCGTCGCTGCTACGACGAGGCCCCTAAATACGAACGACGCGACGATTGCATAAGAGATCGCGAGGTGTGCCTGTTCGGAAAAGATTTCTGGCGTCGTAAAAACCGCTCGGCTTCCGATTATTGTCAGCCCGTTCCTGTCGCGGGTTACAAAAGAACCGCGTCGAGGCACGCGGATGAATGTGCCCCTTTAATGATAACGCGCGCGCGCGCTAAGGAGTATTTTAGGACGGGATACGTCTCGATAGGAAAATATGCGTGATATTTTAATTACGTCACGCGCTATCTAAGCGTATTTTCCACGATTCTAGTTTATCGGTGGGGATAGATGTACAACATACCGATAGAGCCTGCGTTTCTACGAGTCCATTTTTGTTACCAATTTCGATCGTTCGTTTCATCTTGTTGTCCGAGATCGCCACCAAGCGATGGTTTTCAAATTACGAGAAGAAAGGAAAAAACCTTCGCGTACGAGCGGATAAGGCGGTTAACCTTTGCGATAGGAAGCGATACCGGGGTGAAAGGTCATTAACACTTTTAAGATAACAATGTAGTGGAATATTAAGATCACTTATTAAATAGAATTGTTGTAAATTTCGATAAACGTGCTTGCGAAACAGTACGGGAATAGTAATAGCGAAATAATTTTGTCGAACAGTTACATATTTTTCAATTGCGTATATCTTTCTTTGTTTAATAGCTTATTTGTCAAGCAAAATTGTTGTACATAAATATCGATAAAGACGCGTAGAAAACGATATAAAATTTAGTAATAGTAAGGTTAACATTTTTAAATAACACCTTGTTATAAGTTTTCGTATTAGCTTCTTAACGTGTACTACAATGTGTACATTGAATTTTTTTCTATTTAACAGCATAAAAATGTCATTTAGTAAGTAAAATTATTATTAATTTCGATAAACGCGCTTGATCAACGCGAATAGTAGTAGTGAAATCATTTTGTTACAGGGTTTCGGAATGTTCAATAACTTCTACGAAATCGACTACGAAGGGAATTACAATCGCGTACGTCGAACCTTGTTCTATTTAACAGATTAAAAATGTATTGCCAGCTGTTAGTACCTGCTTGGTATATGAAAAAAAAAATAGTGCTCTCCCTCCAGAACCGGTTATAACGGATTAACTCGTAATTTACGATATCGAACACCGACGCCGGTTGAAATGGATTCGATTTCCGTTAGAGGTTTTCGTTAACCTGTGAAGGTTTTCACGCATAATATTAGTATGAGTATCTAACGCGCGTTGAATATTAAATTTAATGAACCGCTGAACTCTAGGCTCGCTGCTGCTGCTCACGAATCATATACGTAATCTGTTTAAGGATTATTAAGAAATCTTCATCGTGCGCGTTCCAATGTGGGATTAAGGAAAAAGAATACGAATATACTTCGTGGAACACGATTTTCTGAGTTATCATTCATCCAGTTAATTAATTCTGTCCTTGGAATGCGAATAGATAGATCTCAGGAACTTTCTAATATTCAGCCGGTCTCGCGTAGTTTGGAGGAAAATGTCTAGCAGAATAATAATTAATTCTTTGAATCTTCCTCTCCGAGTAGAATCTCGATGGTGTTTAATTTTAAACGTGATGCACTCGCGGATTTTCCGAAAGAGTCACTGACCAGGTGAACAGGTTTGCCACTAACAGGCATGTTTTGCAAGGAAAGGAGTAAACAGATTTTAATGATCATTCAGATCATTCAACCGATGCGGACAAAGAACGGTTTCTTATTTTTTCGATGCACTGCGATTTTCGTTCTATCGTGGGAGGAAATGAAATCGTTTTATTTTGAAGCTTTGTTCAATTTAGAGTTTTATTTAATGAAATTCATGGGACGAGGTAATACTCTCGATCGAGAGGTAACGAGAGGAAAGATAGGGAATTAGTTAGTTAGTTAGTTAGAATAGAGAGAAACTTATCAGCTGTTCGATAACATTTGTTGTGTCTGGTGGGAAAGGATTCGCATCGAGAACGTCGAGTTTGTACGCTAGCTTTTCGCGAAACGAGGCCGTCGAATATTAGTAAATTTCGCTTGAACAACATGGAAGTACAGATGGATTTCTCTAAAATTTTTTATACGTATCTTCGGAAGCTGAATACTTGAGAAGATATTAAACGTCAAAGAATTATGCGATCCTTATCGACGAGTTGACAAAGATGAACAGACATTTTTCCGCATAGTCTTGAAAGCATTATATCAGTATACATTTACATGAAAATAAAACATACAATGACATATATCAGTTGATCGGGAGATCGCTCGCATTTAATTTTAATCTTAACAAATAGTCGTTCGAGTAACGTTTAGTTTAAAAAAGAGACGAGGCTCGATCTACTCGTGAATGTAAAGTGCATGCTAATAGTCGTGACAGATGGAAAATAAAATTGAACGTTAATCATCGCGTGAATTCATCTTCTATCGTTCTCGGGTTAAGAGAAAATATTGCACGGGCGATCGGGAAACATCTGTGCGAAGGGGAGGAAAATATGAGTACGTGAATTCGTATCGACGCGACTGTCGTTCCACAGAGCAGCGGCACGGAGGGATGCAGGCCGAACTGATGTATAGGAAACCGTTGACGATGACCACGACGCCTTCGCAAACGTTTCATCGTCCTGAGACGGGAAGGAAGGGCAGCAGGGATTCCCGCGAGACCATTCACTCCGGGCATTTCATGGTCTCGGACTTCGAGGCCGAGGCTCAGGACGACGAGGACGAGCTCGCGGTACCCGTGCCGGAAGAGGAAGCCGTGAAATTGGCGATCATCTCCTCGCCTGGACCCTGGCATCAGAAATTTGCCAGCAACTTCTCGGTTGACAAGAGCTCTCAGCAACTGAGCATCGAAACATCTTTAAACAAGCTATTCCAGTGCATGTCGCTTGCCTACAGGTGAGTTTCTCTTTTCCCTCGGATTCCCCTTGGAAGCTGCGCTGCTTCTCTTTCGTCTTTAAAGACCCTTCGGCTGGTCACAGATGGAACCATTTATATTTCGTTCTGTGAAACCTGTGGCTCCAATTACTTATAAAAAGGATGATAAAAAGTAGGTAGACTGCTTAAAATAATTATACCATAAAATATAAATGTTACAATTATTTGCACTTGGTTAGATTACTTTGGAGAATAAATAGTACAGTTGAGAAGTTAAAGATAACATGATTGACGATCTTCAACAAAATAGGAGGATCAAATGGATCACCATTTAGGAACAAGTATAACATGGACAACAAGTGTATGGAATGGAACAACAACTTTTCAAACAAAAATTCTATGCACTACTACTTTCTCGACTGGATATTTGAATACTGATATTTGAACCGAACTTTATCCCGTGATATCAGCGAGCGTGGACGAAGTAATCGCGTTGTAATTCCGTGATTACAATGTCGGAGGCGTTTTGCAAGAACCCGCGTGTCGAAGCGTGCTCGCTCGCATCTCCCTCCCGTGCCGCGCAATCCGCAACTCCTTCGGGAGATTAGTAGGCCACCGTCAGATTCCAGTCTGTATTTCGAGCTCTCTCGGCAACCGGACAAATGCCGTCGGTCGGTCGGCATTCCGGTTGATAACGGACAATTGAATTAATAAAGAAGAGGCCGTAGAACCAAACGGCACGCCGCAATTAAACCCGGCCTCGGTGAAGCCTGTCGGAGAATTTTCCGCTTTTCCGTTCTAACCGCACTCCCCCTCATACGATCGTTTCGAACCTACCCTCGCTATATTTAGACCCCTAATTAAGTTTACGAAGACTATAACGTTCGGGAGTAGTCTCATTCACCCAGGAAAACAATCGATACCGTCGAAGGAAACGCAGCGTTCGTTGCAACCGGTCTATTTTTAACTTCCAATCGACCAGACGGGATATAAATAGAACATTTCGATGTCTCTCTCTCCTTATCGGTAATTAAATTTTTATTCTCCGTCGTCTTCGTATCTTGTTCTCCCAATAACAAGAGATGCGTGAGAAATGCATGTCGAAATTGTTATTAACCTCTTGCCTTACAATATGTTAATCTGCCTCTTATCCCGCGATGAAGATAACGAGCTTGTAAAAATAATGTAATGAGGCACGAGAACGGCTCCTATGCGTTTAGAGAACGATCTTGATATCAACTTCGACGAGCAGAGCTATCGCGCGATAATCAGACGTACGAGTATACGTATACTAGAGTACACAACATTTTGAATCTACCTTTAGTTACCTTAAAACGAAACGAAACACGTGTATTCACTTTTCTTCCTTACTACTATAATTATTATGTGTTTATCGAATATTCTAAGGAATATGTAATGAAAATATGCCAAATAAGCGTACATAAAATTACTTGCACATACCACGTATATCAAGCACTGGTAATTTGTTAATTACCAAGATATTTTACCACCTCCTTATCGCACGTTTCCGCATTCGCTCGAAACTCACAGCTTAGCAGATAATTACACCATGCTATTTGCTTAACGAAATTTAATTCTCTTATTAACGGTCGTTTTCTGATCTCACGAATGCCACAGAAAATCGTGTGACTTTTATGTAAATCAGGGTAACAGAGAAACCGCATTGTCTTGTACTTGGTGCGTTTTGCGTGACTAGCAGTCTTACAATACGAATTAATTGTTTTTAGCATTATCATAGTTAAGAGCAAAGTTAAGTAGACATTATTTGAAATCGTCTAACGTTTTTAAAAACCAAAACCAAACGGACTTAATCTTTTTTAGTTCAATCCCAATTTTTTGTATTCATAATTTTGTGAAACGATCTACTGTCAGGTAGTTAGGTCCGAGTTTTAAAAAATTCATTTGATTTGACATTGTTAATTAGGGGTGGATCGGAAAGTAATGTCGTTCTTTTATATTATATTGATATTTGCAGAAACGACATTACTATCCGGTCCACCTAATATACATATACGTAGACAATGACTGATTTTGTTTGGTTCGATGTTAGAAAGATTATTCTATTTTTAAGTGTGTAGTAGTCACTGTATGACACGTAACATTTATTTTAGTTTATCGATTCAATTTGATCGACTCAATTGGCAAAATTTTCTATCTTATTCCTTCGTACCTCTCATCGTATGCCTCCTCTCCATCGCTTGGTAACTATTCTGTTTTAGTATCTCTTATGCATGACTGGCATTCTTCGTATCTAAATACAATTCGGGATCGGATAATAAATGAAGATGACCGACCGTGGTCCGACCGACAGGGCTATTATTGTTCCGCGTTCGCGATGAAAGGGTCAATCGGTCGATGATGATTTATGTCGGAACTGCAATTGGACGCGCGAAGTGAAAACGCGTATATATTTTTATCAGCCACGGAACGAAGATATTATTGTCATAATGACGCAACGTATGTACACATAAACATCCACGACGCGCTCGCAATTTTGTTTACGCGTTTCGATGCGTCAAACAAAAAGAAACGAAAAGAAGGGATCGCCTCGAAATTCGTGTCGGCCTTCTTATACGTGTGTCTACGTGTAAAAGTCTACGGTAGAATTCGGCGATAGTATCAGCTGTATCAGTTATACCGATGGAACGTTTAACGTCAGATCCTTACCTCTTATCCTTCCGCTCTTGTTTAATGCTGATAACCATGTATCTTATCGGTGGCCGACTAATAATTTGGTAGATATATTCTATCAACGGACTGAAGTCCCTGGTATTCGGAACAGAATGTATTTGAAGTAGTCGGAGTGTCATAAGTAATTTAGCTGTTTCAAAACTTCGGATTTCGAATTATGCAATCGCGGGATTTAGATTTTGATGATTTAGGTTGTATTCGAACGGGTGACAAAGAAAACGGAAACGGTTATGCGGTTGGATATCAGAAGCCGTTAGTACGGCGATGACGAATTGAAATATATATATATGATATATATATATGTCATATGATATATATATATATATATGATATATATATATATATATATCATCAAGCTCGTGGCTCGGTTTGCTGCTTCTCCGACTTGTTACACATCTGACAGGGTACTTGCGTTTCCAGTGACGTCATTGCTGTTACTGCATTCTCCGGGCAATATTAATTTGAGAGTATGTCGCGCTACGACCTTGTTGTCGTTACACTTTTCCTACCGTCATCACTTCAAAGTGCAATTGCATCGGCAACTGGCAATAATCCGAGCATTCCGAGCCCTTTAATGCATCTTACTATAATTCTATTACCTCTTGTAACTAAATGGGCGCTTAAAAGAATTTACATGAAAGCATGAGTCAGTTATGATCGGATCAAAGATATTTATGTAATTATTGAAAATGTGCATGTAAGAAAAATTTTACGTAAGTCTGACAATGAGATTACGAAACGATGAAAGGGAAATATTTATATAAACGCGTTTTTTTAAATGTGAAGAAACAGTATAATAGCAAATGACTATTGTAAATATTTATCATACGAAGATTATTATCCGATTAATATATGTCTAACATAGACAACGGATTCTTATGAATTATATAAAAAAAATGTACCTATTATATTTAATCCATTTAATGCAAATTTAATTTTAGAAAATAATACGAAGATTTTATATATTATAAATACATTAGATTTATGAAAAAGGGTGATTTTTATAAAAATCCCTGGTCTAGTTAAATCTATTTCTCTATCGAGTATGCGGCGAGTCGCCCGGCGGAAAGAGGAAACGGAGAAATCCTAGTCTCGTGCACAGATGGTCGTGCGGAGGAGCAGAGTGCGATAGTCGTGTTCGGTTGGACGCGTGCGTAGCTGGAAAAAGTGAATCGAGCTAAATTGGTGTAAAGGCCTGCGTGTCACCACGCGACGTGTCTTTTATCATGCAAGGCCACTGCGTCACAGGCACACACCGCCCGCGGTTCTGCCACGCGAAACCGCCGCCGCCTTTCCCCGCTTTGTCCCTCCGCAAATTTTCTTCGAATTACCTACCTGTCAATCTACTCTTTTTCTCCAATTTTCATTCCTTTGTCGTTACCTATGCTTTCTTTTATTACAAGCTACACGAGTTCTCTCTCTTCTCTTCGTTCTGACTCCCGGCCCGATGCCACTTTGTTTTTTTTTGTTTTTTTTTTATCAGTTCCTAATGGGGGGCATCTTATCCTTGAGTAAAACGTTTCGACTTGGCGTAATTGGTTTTAATGCTGTTATCGACAATCTCTTATTTGAGATAATACCGACGAAATTTGGGAATGTAAATTTCTCGAGACGGCTGATAATACTTTTTCGTCTGTTTAACGTCTGTTTCACGCTTAAAAATTTATAACGAATCCCGATGAAAGTCGGCTGGATATTTTTCTCCGCGTTGAAGCGTGAAACGCGAACACGGTTACAAACACGTGATTATTTATGACGCGATTATTTGTGCAGATAATACCGCCGCCGCCGCCGCCGCCGCCTCCCGAGTTCATTTCCGTCGAAATCTTCCTATGTTTCGCGAGCTCTTCAGTCACTCAGACATTCAAATTATATTCGAAAAACCTCGACCAAGTCGGTTGCAACCGTTTTACCTGTACACGTGGTAAACAGGTCTATTAATCGAAGCCCGGAACGATTGCAATAATTTGCGCGAGTTGACGATGATGAGAAAGAAAGAGAGAGAGAGAGAGATCCAGTCATCGACAACAAAATTCGTTATCTGATAACGAAATGTTTTGACTAATTAATTAGAAATTTACAACGGGAAACTTTTCTATAATCATTTTGCCTCGCTTTCAATAAAATGCGAGTAAGTCTATTTACTCTGCAGTTCGTAGTAGCGCTAATCAGAGAACTAAAACATATTCGTTTTTTCTCGCTGTCAATAATATTCAAATATCCTTCGATTGCCTCGATAATTTCAATGAAGAATGTATAACCTCGCCTTCCCTGTGGTTTTATTCATATTTTCCTTGCTGCTGATTATCTAATCGGAGAAGTGAAAATGTTTGTTGGAACTTGGGTCTAATGCCAAGGAGAGTATGTTCATTCTTATCACGCGATAACGACAGGCGATCATCTCTGAAATCAAGTAGTTTTTACTATTTCTTAAATTCAATGTAATATAATGTTCCACATCGACGAAAAATGCGAAATGTTGAATGTTGAATGCGAAATCTCTATTCCTACTTACCTTAGTCACCGCTCAGCCTTTTAATATATCGAAAAGATTTGCCGTTGAATATTAATCTCATAGATACGTCTCTGATCTTTGCCGATTGTCTCCATCGATCACGCTTCCCTCCTCTCTCTCTCTCTCTCTCCCCGCCGGCTATCCTTTTCTACGTTCGGTGCTAAGATCAAAGACAAGCATCGTGCGTGTCTCCTGTTCATCAAGATTGAAAATATTGAAAGTATTGAAAGTACCCGAAATATTCGAATGTAATTCTCTCCCTACATACATATATTTCGAATCGTTTGCCTGGTTGAAATAAACACGGGGCAGTGTTTACTGTTCTTGTGCTGCCCGTCCCACCGACAATAGATGGTAAGAATCGTAAGTGTTATCGCGGAGATAAAATGATCCCTCGATTGAACCGGTTCGTTCCGAAGGAGATTAGTTCCGAAGAAAAAGTTCAAGACCCGAGCAGACTGGACGATAAACGCATGACTTAGCTCTCCTCTCATCAGTATTAGAAAATTTATCAAGACGCGTCGTCGAAGCACTCCCGCGATTAACAACTTTTGCAGCGACGTTAATGCGCGTTGAACAACTTCCTCGAACGCGTCCGCGGATAAACCGTGTTTATTTTTCATACGCCGTCTCAACCTCTGTTTGCCGAGAATTTACATTCACCGGCGTTCCATGTTTTTCCCGACGGTTGTCCCGCGGTTTAGTAAGCGCAGCTTCTAACCCCCTGCGATTACGCAAACTCTCCGTCTATTTTAGTGATGTGACGAGTAACGCCGCGTTCCAGTTAATTATTTCGTTTTCTTCGGCGGCCGCGCGCGATGCTCGCGTTAACAATTTCACGAGCTGTCAAACTGTTCGCAGTTGGTATGACGTATGGGCACGTAAATTTGTTCCAGACAGAAATTGACATCGCCCAAGTGGAATCGGTTCAAAGGGATCAGGCTGAGATGGAAGGACAAGATCAGACTGAACAACGTTATATGGAGATGTTGGCACATGCAATGTAAGGACAAGCCTATCAACAATAAAATACATATTCCTCGAAACCGTGTAGCGTGAGAAGCATTTAGAAATAATTAGTAAAAAATTATATTTATTTATATGTATCGTTTTTCTTAAAAGCTTTTGCCAGTTCTTTATTCGTCGCATACGATGTTCTTAAAATATTTGTTATATTATGTAAAATATAATCGGCCGGCGAGACGTGGAAGAAGACGGGTGGTGCAAGGAGCGAGCAACCGGAAATATTACACGGAGTTCGTGGCACGTCGAATGGTTAATTTTGCTAACCTTTAACGATCGTTTGTTGGCGTGATAACTACCGGGGCTGCGATGATAAGCGTCGCTCGTTCGTTTTATTTTTCTGGCTGGCAGCGACAGCTTCTTTTCGCTCGGGTGAATTGTCATGGCCAGCGGTCGCGAGGATCGAGGAGGGTCACGCCACGCCACGACGTACAATAAAGAAGGCAATTTTCAAAAAAGTAGCACTTTTCACAAAGTATTTCTTTCTGTAGTTGAACTTTTGTACATTCATCATCGTATCGCTCAAGTTCTTCGGGATAAATAAATTAGAATCTCGTAATAATTTGCGAATTACGTCGATTCGTTGTATCAACGTGATTTATGAGTCCGTAATTATTATGTTATGTACATCATTTCACGAAGATAATTTCTTTGCCAATCCGAATGAGATGAGTATTTCGAAACGCTTCTCACAGTCTCACAGATATCATCAAGTATTTCGCAACCCAGAATTTATCGATCTGATTTATTAATCTCGAATTATCATCTCGAAATGCCAACACGAAATCTATCGTACACGCTCGAAATAAACACGCCTTTCTAAATTCTTCTGTAAAAAATAAAAAATAAAAGAAAACGAAATTTGTTTTGTCACATTCTGAGGTACCACCACCAGGTAATACTAAATATTAACGTGCCAACGGCGTTGCTAAATAATTTTCACTTCAAAAAACATAAATGTGATATATCGTTTTAATAGTAATAAAAAATCTTTAAATATTCTGTAAAAAGTTAGAGATACTCCAAGTTTATAAATGAAATCGAGATTTTTCTAACCGGTGTGCCGCGATTTTTGATCGGGTCGTGATCGAGTCACGATCGAAACGGAAAGGAGGTGGCAAGATAGAGCGTAATCTAAAGCCAAATTAAATTGATTCAAGATATCTGTCGCCGCGAAAATACAACGACACCGCGGTATTCTCATTGCGGATTCCACGGTGTTGGAGGAGATAAAGGAATACATATCGTGCGCACGTGACTAGCCAGTGACAAAGAATCCCCGGCAGTGATCTCTTCGCGATTTTCTGCTAAATACTCGGGCTGCTTCAGTTTGGTGAACGTCGCATCGTCGTAATCTTCGAAATTCTATACGTGGCTGTAATTTCTATTTACTCTGCTCTCCCTGTTCGACTCGCGTTCAAATCTTAATCCTCAGTTCGCCTCGTTAAATCGTCGCGGCGAGGTGGCGTTATTTTGCATGATTAACCGAAAAACTGCGATCTTTCAATCGGTAATTATATCAAGTATTTTTTGTCATAATCATATTTCTTTATCGGAGTAAATTATGTGAGATTCGAAATGAAAAGTTGTATGCGAGAGAAAAAATAATCGGCGAATGGGGTTGTTCCCGGTTCGATGACACGTTCGCTACCGCGGATCCCGTAACGGTAGGAACGTTTTTTTTCTGCCACCAAACAAGGTTGAATAGATCTCGCATTTTTCCTCGAGTCAGCGGCGGCGCAATTGAGATCGATAACGCATTGTTTACGGCATTTAGTTGTCCGTTAAAAATAGATCGAACCGATGAATCATTGGATAACGGGAAATTGTTCGATAAGTTTCGCGGCGTTTCGGTTTATTTCCAAGGCGAACTTCCAAGTATGTTTAATTCCCGTAGTGCGAAGAATGATTGATCGGTTAAAAATTACCTCTTCTAGCAAGGAACGTGAGCATCGGAAATAATTGAGCAAGAACGAGGCGTCGACCGCGGGAAGTGGAGTATTATCAGTATCAGTAATTACTCTGTTAATAATAGTGAAAAATATTTCGCGTCGTCGGAAAGTGGGCATCGGGACGCTCGCGTCTCTGCTCCGCTGTGTCAAACGTACCGAGCATAAACGTAGGACGAAGGGCAGATAATAATTAAACGTGATCGTGATAACGATATCTCGAACTTATCGAAGGTTGGTACTCGTCGTGGTTCGTATTTTCGCAAATTAGTTCGGTTCATTTTGTCCGCGTAGAACCGTGTTCGTGATATAGTTTACTGGTCCTGGAACTGGCAATGGTGGAATGGTACTCCGCGCGGGATCCCGTCATCCCTTTACTCGAACATTGTTTGTCGGCCGGCGATATAACAAAATTATATTTCGTATCGTTTTAGTTATATTGAAACAAAACACGTTGGTGTGCCAATTTGCGTCCCCGTTGGATGTCGATACTCACAATAAACCCGAGGTAGGTCTACTGATCGTCGAATGATGATAAAACTACTTCTGCTGCGAGCTTCATTTTGAAATCGAGGATGATTGAGATTCAAATGAAAATTAGTTAATTGGTTCTGTTATCAGGCAGTGGTGTTAGAAGGAAAATATTGGAAACGTAAACTCGCTGCGGTGACCGCGGAATACAAGAAATGGCGTATGTTCTACAGGAACAAGATCCTCGGCTGGACGAACAAGGATGGGACCGAGATGGTATTCGCAGACAAGCGAATTTTCATTGAACAATCTTTTTTTCCCGTTCTTTACGGATGATCGTCGTTGCAGATGGATACGATGGATGCGTTGGATTGGGGCAGCGGATTGGGCGCCTCGGGCAACTTTGGACCAGGTACAGGAAACACACACGCAGGAACCAGTGGGACTCCAGGAGGAGAGAGTATGATGGTTGACGAGGATTACATGGAACTTATGACTGATACGTTATTTTCAACAATCAGTTCGAATCAACCAATATACTTTCCCGATCCGAGAGAAATTGGTAACTCACTAATTGACATTCCTAAACGCACAACAGTATTAACAAAAAGAGACACGCTGATACCGATGATAATTACGTGCCGACGAATTATTGCACAGAAATTAATTATACGAATCCATTAACACAAAAGTATGTTAGTTACGTACTCTTCGTAATATGATCGGATTTACCACAGTGCGCGGAGCTAGTCTGGCAGATTTTATACAACCCAGCTTGGGACCGCTCCAACCGAATTTGGATGATTTTATGGATACTCTCGAACCATTACAAGGTAGAACATTTTTGAACGTTGGTTACCACTTTACCTAAAAGTAGGTGTGTGCGCATGTGTGTGTGTAAGTAAAACGATCCTTCTAGAATTTTTAAACTCGAAACTGCCGCCTGTCCCCGAGGAAGACGACATGTTTCGAAACAGCACGCTAAACGCGAACTACCCTGATCTCGACTTGATGACTCCTATGAATCAGATCAACGAGCTGAGTCAAGAGACGGCGGTGAAAAATGAACAACTTTCGCAGCAGGCGACGTTAGCGCGAGACGAACAGGAAGACGGTTCTATACAGAATCTCCAATACACCGCGAAGATATACACTCAACCGGAGCAAACGAGTAGTTTCAGAACCACCAACATGTGAGTAATGTTAATACGTAAAACGTTTTAGACGGTAGGCTTTCTTGATATTAGTGAGACGATTTTTGCATTTTAATATTACAGGACTTTGGGTCAGAATTACAATGCCATGCAACAAAACTACGAGCCTTCATCGGAAAGTCAATCCGTTAGAGAGAAAAGTCGGCCGAGCCGAGTGTCGTCGAGAACCAGTCGAGTGATTCAACAGCAGCAGCAGCAGCAGCAGCAGCAGCAGCAGCAGCAGCAGCAGCAGCAGCAGCAGCAGCAACAACCAAATACGTACCAACGGCCTACGCAACAACAACAAAATTCTTATCAACAAACTTCGCAGCAGCCGTACGCCATGGAGATTCAAACTGTGCAATTGACACCGGTCCAGAACTCGCTAGAGGCGTTGAACGATCACGCGAATCAAATCCAGCCGATCGCTGGCCACGTACAAAATCTAGTGACCGTGCAACAAACTTTCGGAACGAACAATTCGATAGTATCTACCCAGCAGCACAGGAGTATCAGACCTTTCCCACCTGTCGCGCCATCCGTAGCGTCTAAACCGTTCAAAGTTGTTCAACCGCAGCAGTGTTACAAGTTCTCCTCTCTTCAGGAAAACTTTAATACGCAGCAATGTAAATTCAACAACAATAATTTCAAGGTATTCACAGATGCGTTCCATCGATAACGCGACTCGCGCGTTTGCATAATTTGAATCAGCAGCGAGAATCGGTTTATCGGGAGTCGTTTCTTTTTCCGCAGGCACACCCACCGCAACAGATCGTATCGGTTTCCGCGGAGCGACCATCGCAATCGCCGATACTGTTACAGTGCAGACCCTCCGGTTTGGATCTTACTACACCGACTGTGCAATCCACTAAACTGCTGCCGCAGCCGGCCGCCACGTCGAATTCAGAGAAGGAGGAAGTTTTTGCTGTTCCCAAGGTTGATATGAAAATCTTGATAAAAATATCGGAACGTCGAACGCAACGCGTGCCTCGGTTAATGCTATTTTTATTTACAGTGTCAGATAAAAGCAAGGAATAGATCTCGAAGTAGTTCATCGCTAACGACGCCGAGAATGCATCCACCGCCATTAGTATCAGCGGCGAGCGATCCCAATCTAAATCTAAATAACGATGTGTTGCTTGCACAGTTACTCACTAATAGTATGTATACCAAGAAACATAATCTTTATACGATCAACTTCCTCACCTTTTCTTACTCTAAAATCATTTTGCAAGCGAATTAAAAAAAATCTAAGAAAAGATAAAAGAATATTATGAGACCATATCATATATACTATATCGTTATCATAGACGCGTCGTCTGGTGTACACACAGTGAATACACCGGCTGATAATGTAATGTCGACAGTGAACCAAACAACAGCCGCTACTGTGAAACACATCTTATTACCACTATTTCCACCTTCAGCTTCGGCTACGCAAGTGACGACCACCCATCATATTAGCACACCGGTCACTGTCCAGGCTATGCAAACATCCACGGTGCAAGTGCAACCGCAACAACAGGTATTTTACATTTTCATCTGTCCTTCGAACAATTTTCATAGCGTCAACGTCGATCATCCGAGCTGATAAGATACATGGTGGTGTTCTCGTAGTTAGAAGCTCCTAAGCAACCTTCGGGTAATCGACGTTCGGGCGCGCATTTATTTATGCAGATTACACAATGTTTTTATCGAGAATATCTTAATAACCATACGATCGGTTATTAGGCGATGCAGCAGTCTGCTTGTAGCCAACAAATGTTGTTAAATGCAACCAGTCAAACGCATCAGCCGCAAAATAGCCCCGGTTCGCCGAAGGACAGCTCGAACGTGCATAGTCCCCAGGGGTTGAGTCTAAGCCCGCTTCATAGTCCGATGAGCATAGGGAGCCCGCTGTCGCCAAGTCGAGGTTATATAAAAGGCGAATCAGAGCGGGGGCAGTACAAGGAGCAGAGAAGAGTCGGGCACATTCATGCGGAACAAAAGCGCAGATATAACATTAAGAACGGGTTCGACATGTTGCACAGTCTGATTCCGCAGCTTAGTCAGAATCCGAATACGAAACTTAGCAAGGCTGCGATGCTGCAGAAAGGGGCTGATTATATCAGGCAGCTCAGGGCGGAGAGAAACCAATTGAAAGAGGAGATGGATAGTTTGAAACAGCAAATCGAGTGCCTTAATACTGCGATCAGGTAATCATTTATAATAATATGGGAAATTGATCAGAAGAGATGTTTAAATACTGTTTTTTCCAGTAATTGTCAATCGATGCTTCCCGCAACGGGTGCTCCGATCTCGAGACACAGGACTAACAAAATGAAAGAAATGTTCGATGAATACGTCCGCAGCCGTACACGGGAAAATTGGAAATTTTGGATTGTATCCTTCCTCAAACGAATACTTCTTGTGAATCTTTAACATTTGTGAAAATTACTTTCCTTAGAGAACGATCAGTTCAGTATACTGCTCGAGCCATTGATGATTTCTTTCAATACTTCAGTGTCGACCGCGAGCATCGAAGATCTATACAGAAGTACAATATTGTGGGTTGAGCAGCATTGCTCACTCGTCGATCTCAGACCAGGTCTGTCACATGTTTCGAATGCGAACATCTTTCTTTTTGATTTTTTGAGTAACAACCAACTTGAAAATTTCCTTCGTTTTCAGCCGTTCTAAACTCCCTAAGATATCTGTGTACTGCCACTGATATTCTGTCAGATCCTGGTCGCCTGCCTGAAGAAGCACTCGCAGCGGTGAATCCCACGGTGGAACGGCGACGATCAACTCAGTGACCAATTATTATATTACGCGAATTTTGTCATGAAACGTGATTCGCACATAGATTTATGGTTTTAGTCGCGTTACAAGCTAAAGGAGAATCCGAAGTTACCGTAGCAGTAAGCCGACACGGGGAAAGATAACTTGGTAAAAACTTTTCGGATGGTCCCCCCTTTTATAGATATACCGGTTCAGCAGGTTCGCAGCATTCGCGACTGATAACGAAGCGAACATTCAAAGTGCAATTCTCTCCCTTCTCTTTCTCTCTCCGCGAAATTGTGATCGAAAATAAAATTCAATGGACCGTTAGAAAAAAATTTTGTGAAGAAACTTCACTCGAGGCAAACGTTCAACAAAATATATATTGTAATATACAGACTGCGAATTTAGAAGATACTGAGATTCAAACATCCTTTTTCTAGTAGTTATCGCGATTGTTAAGTCGAAGAAGTAGACTCGTATTTATTACGTATCCCCGCGTTCATTCAGCACTTATTCAGAAATTATTACGTTTGACTTTACGATCGATAATTTTCGTAATTTTGACTCATTAATCGGAGCAAACCATTCCATTACGTTTTCACTATGCTTGTTTTCGATTAAGCGCTTCGCTTACGATAGAAAAACGAATATGTTTTTTCTTGAAATCAGCCTATCTTCATTGTAAATCACGTTTCTTACTACTTTTTAAGACGAATATATATATTTGTAAAAAGGTATACTACTGCAAATTCATTCGTATTGTCGGTATATTTCTATGATAGTTGTTCAAATATAGATAATGTTTCTTCGTAAAATTGTTTGATTTTCAAAGTTCTTTTACTGCATAAAGGTTTTTCTCTGCGTGGATAGAACCAGTGCCATGAAATCGTAACAAGAGATAAATCGGTAATATGAAACGTATATAATAAATCGCAAGGCAAAATTTAAAATTGACTGCCTCACGGAGTATTCTCAACTTTTATTTCGCATAGTACGATAGATCTATACCTATTGATACTTGCATAGTAATAACTTTGGAGGAATAAAAAGTTTATACAAAGCGCAAAAGATGGGTTGCTCATAAATTACGAGTTTACTATATTAATAATGTTACAAAATATGAAGTTTCTTAACAGGAAATTTCATGTGATAATGTACAAATCATTTATAAACGAATTAATATGTATGTATTAGAATTTAAGCCGTGAAAGACGCCTGCATATTGTAACGTTACCTTTAAATAATTATTGTATATAACGGAATATTTTTAAGCGATGAACAATCTTGAACAACTTTTAAGCTGTTTCAGTGATTTCGAAAGAATATAATTTTTAATTCTGCGAATACCTGGCCCTCTTATTTTTGTTTCTTTTTTACAGTGTACAGTTGTCTTTTAACTTTACATAATCTTCATATAAATAGCGCGTAACGCAAAATAAATACACGAAAGGAAGTTCTTTTATACAATTTATACGATATAATCGTATCGATACGCATTTATCGTTAGTTAGATCTCTATCTCGTCAAACAAACTAATTGAATTGAATTTCTACCTTTAACGTTGATAACTTATTTAAAAATTATGATCATTATTATTTAATTTACAATTTAGTCAAATATCAATGTGATACAATCGATTATAATACAGGAACATTTATACAAATTGCAAATAGACTTTTCTATTACTATTTATATTATTTGTGACATAGCCGAACACTTCTCGCAAATTATAAATAACGAAGAGATACTATTTTCAGGTATCGATAAAAAACCTGGTGATTCTTCGCATCGCAACGAATGATGCTCCACGTGATTGTTAATAAGGAGTTTCAGATCCCTTAAATTGGTACAGTTTAACGTGAAATTACAAGATTTACAGCCCACCTTGTTTTCTCTTTTTACCAAATCACATTTCTGACATGTAGGGCAAATAACTTGGTCACTTTGGTCATCCACAGCCAACACGATTGTTTCCATCTCTTCATTCATCATTTTTTCATATTCTTGCACTATCCATTGTGCTATAAATAAAAGACAAATAACATACGTATATTTTTTATTTGTTGCATAATAATAGAAAGGCCTTAATTCACCTTCTTCCTGGATAATTTCATTTTCGAGCACTATTGCTTCTTCCGGATCAATTTGATCAATTTCGCGCGAAACAAAAGGATTCACGTCCGGGTCTGGATTGGTGTCAGCGATATAATTTAATTCGTTACGAACGATTTCGTCTAACATTTGAGCATCATTTGAATTGATAATGCGGTTGAATCTCCCTCTATTGAAAAACTCGGACCGTCTTTCTCGCATTCTTACTCGACATCTCTGAAATTCAGTTTTATCGCATCAGAACATGTCCTTGTTTAAAGAATGACGCATTGATACTTTATCATAAATCCTATTGTTCAAAAATTGGATGTTTAACGATTCTAACCTCTCTGAGAACTTCTTGCAATTTTGGAGACCCGTGTCTGATTTTATTTGCACTCTCTCGATGTATCATTTTTGCACTTAACGTAGGAGACGTACTTATCATGGCCATCGTGTATTTTAATATTGTGTAGATTCAATAAAAATAGATAATTCTTAGACACTCAAAGTTTAGGATATCAAAGATGTTATCAACAGAGCGGAGCTGAGAGCAGTGATGGGCACAACGCGGGATTTTTCAGGCGTGCGCAATAAAGGTTACTAACCGTAGCCTAGTAGCGTACATTTTACTTTTTTTTTCCAATTTAAAAGTATTAGATACCGAGTGGCGAGTACCAAAGACAGGCTTGTATGCTTAACTCGTATGGAATTTGTCAATTCCTTATTAAAGTTCTTTCTTCCAACTTCACCTGATAAATCGTACAGTGTCGTTATTTCAAATAATTGTAATAGAACGAACTTTTGCATGTCTTTCGTCCATCTGTCAATTTGCTGAGAGGACATCAAGAAACGCGATAAAATTGGAGATGTATGTGCAGAACATCGATAAATTCCGGTAAAATTCGTTCAAATTCTTCTGTATTTTCTCTTTGAAGATGTTTCGCCAAACACTTCCACTTTATTATGTAGCTTGAAGTGAGCACAAATTAGCGTAAGTTAGTAATTATTATATTTTAACATTTCACCCAAATTCTTGTATACAAAAATATAAACATGAAAATACTTGTATCAAGCTTTTTGTTATGGACGTATGCTTTTCAGAACGCTACATAGATATATACAGACGCCTTATTAAGTAAGATACAGATTTGGTTCATTTCATAACGTAACTTTTAATTATTGTTATTTTATGTAGAATTTAATAATATACTGCGCAAAGGGTATATAAGCAAGGTCTTTTTGGATCTCATACAGGTAAATACATACACTTAAAAAAAATTAATTTTTTCATAGGATTCCGTTTGATCAGGAAGGCCATAAAACATGTTTTTCTGCATTGAAAAATGTTAATTTTCTTTTTTTATGAACATTAATCAATATTTATTGAAAAAAATTCATTTCAGACGGCCACAAAATGTGTTTTTCCGCGGTGAAAAATTTTAATTTTTTTTTTATGTAAACATATGCTGGGAAGAATGGAAATCAAGAATTGGGAATGTTCGTCGTCGGTCGGCCGTGCGCCGCTCGCATCCTAGCGTTATAGGAGTAAGAGCGACGGAAAACCCTCTCTCTCTAGCGCATGCAGCCTGCTCTGTCACGGCCGGCCGACGACGAATATTCTCAATTCTGGATTTACTGTTAATTAATTTATTAATAAGATTACTGCGCTATGTTAACAATAATATAATTAGCATGCAAAAATAATTTTATGTGATTAATTCTTTATAATCGTGTAATATTATGCAGCTTGAAGTGAGCACAAATTAGCGTAAGTTAGTAATTATTATATTTTAACATATCCGAATTCTTGTATACAAAAATATAAACATGAAAATACTTGCATCAAGCTTTTTGTTATGGGTGTATGCTTTTCAGAACGCTACATAGATATACAGACGCCTTATTAAGTAGGATATAGATTTTGTTCATTTCATAACGTAACTTTTAATTATTGTTATTTTATGTAGAATTTAATAATAGAAAATAAGAGAGAAATAACAAAGCCAAATCTAATAGAGAAATAAAAAAGCCAATTAAAATTTCACATGCTCCAGATCCACTTGTGTAAAAAACATCCGACCCTTCTGTTTTGTAAATCTTAATCAAGCTCACAGGTTGCGGGCAGCTTCATGGGTGGAATTCACGAAGCTGCACATGTGGTGATATGGGTGTGGCCGCTTGGCGCCACTTGTACTCGTGTGGCAAGTTGCCGCTCTGTGTTGTCCTCCCTGGTCGTCTTGTGGCGACAATTGTTAAATCGACACTCTATTGTTTGTCGGAGTGGCGTCGTTTGCAGTTTGGATTGGAGTCTCGTAGAAACGTTTTTCTATTGTGAGTTCATTTAATCGCGCTCAGTATAANCCCTTGATATGCTTTCGTTTATTTCTGTAACGTCGTTTTTTTAATTTTAGAGCATAATATATTTTGCTAAATATCCATTTCCATTTTTTAATTTTCAACAAAAATCATTAACAAAATGCAAAAAATGCAATTTTATTAACAATACAAATTCAAAATGTTCTGTTTACCTACCGTGCATGCAACGGTGCATTTAAAAACATTCAACGTCTTTAGTTGCTGAGTAGGAGACAAGGATTAAATTTTAAACTGTGCTTCATTGTTCAACATGCAGTTCATAAAATTTCAATTAAATTCATTGTCTCTTTTTCTTACAAGCATTTATCATCATATCTTGTTGGATACACTTTATATGTAATATCGGGAAAAGCTACTGTCACTGCATTTCGTTTCCGCGGTAAACTAACGTGGAATAAAAGGGGAGTAAAGAGGAACAGTGAATGTAAAAAATACTCCCATGCCGAGAATTACGACATCATGTTTGTGGAAAACTTAGAAAGAGAATTTTATCGTTCAATAAAAAATGATGTAAGTTATATTTTTAATGCTCTTACATTTTGAAAGTTCTAATACCAATTGTGTTCGTCTAGGTTAAATAATTTGTCGAATTTAACGAATATATCTTTAAATTATCCTTGTTTAATAAAAAATTGATTAAGTAAAATCAGTAATGTAATTCTTTTTATTTTAGAGATGCTTGCTGTTAGTTAATTTCGATGTTGATGCCATTTGTGCCTGTAGAATACTGCAACAACTTTTCAAAAATGATAACATAATATATACACTTGTGCCTGTGCAAGGGATCCAAGATATGGTCCATGCCTTTGAAGAGAACTGTGAGGAGGTAATCAAGACTTTGAATTAGGAGAATATGAATATTCTTGTACTAAATATTATTATTAATATTTATTATCTGTTTAGATAAAAAATGTTATTCTTGTGAATTGTGGAGGTACATTAGACTTAGTCGAACTGCTACAACCTGCAGAATCTGTGATATTTTATGTTCTTGATAGCCACAGACCTTATGACTTGTGCAATGTATACTCAGAAGATCAAGTGCGTATACTTGGAAAACCTGATGAGGATGATGAAATCCCACAGTACAGTGATGTCTTCAGGGATGATTCGGTAAGTTGTATTATTATTGTTATTTGTAATGACTGCTTAATAAAACAAACACATAATTGGAAGGTTTACTGATTTTCAGTCTGATGAAGACGAAGAAGATGAAGATTTACAAACTGAAGAATCTGGAAGAAAAAGGAGAAGATTGAATGAAGAAGATATTATTAAAAGAGCTGAAAGAAGAAAGTGGTCCGAGACTAGAACAACTATATTATTCAATTATACACAGTACAGTTATTATGGCAAATCAGTAGGAAAAATTAAAATTATACGAATAATAGTATCAAATAAAGACTGAGAATATATTTAATTTTATTTGTAGAGTTCAATGCTGGTTTTTGAAATGGCATGGCACATGTCAAAAGATAATTTGGACATAGTGTGGTGGGCTATAGTTGGTACCACGGAACAAGCAATTCTTGGCAAGGTGGAGTCAAGATTAACTGTCCTTGATGAAGGTTCCCTTCAAGGTCATGTGTCCAGATTAACACATAAACAAGGAGGTGAAATTGAAAAACAACAACAGCAACATAGTTCAGTCAGGATTACCTATGATAAAGAGTATCCTTTTAGAACAGAAATTAATCAAAAAATTAGCAGAGTTTACAAAAGATTAAACAAAAGTTTGTATCGAAAGTACGAAATACCTTACCTTACATAGAAATATAGTCTTTTACTCGTATTGTATCGACACTGGACCGTAGAAGCAAGCCTTAGGCACACAATACCAACTGCGGTATCATTACGACTCTGGTCAATCAGAGGAGAACAAAAGTTAAAGGAATTATTAGCTGAAATGGGCTTACCTTTGGCACAATCGAAGCAACGATTTTCTGCAATGGACCTAGCACTTAGACAGGAATTTAAACAAATGGTTGAAAAACTGGCAGAAAAGTATAAAGTCAACACTGTAATTGGTACCAGTTTTATTCTTCAATATGGTTATAAATTTAAATATTGTGCCTCGGACATAGTTTACGCTATGCTTGCTTTAATGGAATCCTCTGTAAGTTATTACTATCCACATGTTTCTATACGTTTTATTTCGTGTTTTAATGGATGTTCATCTATTCAACATTTCAGTCAAAGGAAAAGTTACCGCAACGCTGTTTTTTAGACGCACTAGACTGTTTATCGCGGACAAAGAAAGACGTTTTAGAGAGCGGCATAGAAAAAGCAAAATTCATGCTTAACAGTATTTTTAAGACTGCACAGAATATTTTACAAATGAAACAAATTAGAAGCGCCGGTTCATTTCTATACGTAATTGTTTCTGAAGGAGCAGCCGACAATTATGTATTTGCGCATCCATACCCATTAGTGATATTAGCGCAGTTTATTTTAAAAGCATACGTAGACTCCACAAAAAATAGGCGAGCCATGGAATGGCCACTCGTAGCGTCTTCTACATATAAGGCAGAGGATAGTACATGCCTCATGGTTGGAATACCACCAGTGTGCGAAGATCAACCAAGAAGGTAATTAAGAATAGTCGATTGAAGTTGATTCTAAAAATATTTATAGTAAACTGATTATCATCTTGTACTAATTATTTCAGTTTATTTGGAAGAGCATTTGAACAAGCAGCGCGAAATACAAATTGTTACATAGACGCTGATTACTTTGACACTACAAGTAAGAGATACTTAAAATTCTCTAAACGTTTTCACCTTCACAAAGCCTAATTATTAAACATCATATATTTGTTTCAGTAATAAGACTGAAAATTGACGAGAGATCGAAATTTCTGGATGCCTTGGCAGCTTTACTAGCGTGAAATTATTTTAGTAATTTAATTGATATAATCTTTCTCATATTTATTTTTCTAAAATAGTAGTACAAAATAACGATAACAATATTTTTTAAAAATCCGACGAAGAGACCGGTTAAGTATACTTTATTTCTCTCAACATACCACAACTGACTAGTGCGAATTAGTAATATGAGTTTTATATATAATTAACGATAAATATATCTAACTTCATTCATGTACATATTTGTACAAAGAATTGTGGAATACGTGTTGTAAAATTCATTCATTTCTACAAAATGACCGACTAAAACTACTTCTTGACAGTAGAAGGGATCAATTAATTTGAACTTGATCAAAGTGATGATTGTAACATAATAAATCAATTGTAATGTAAGTGATAATAGAATGATGTTTTACATGGAAACAAGACTAGGTCAAGAGTAGATCTTAAAAAATGATACTGCCAAATTTATTTCATGTCATTTACGTTAATCTCATTCGTAATTTAAGACAAGATTTTTTATGAAATTATCACCTTTAACTCTACTACGAAAAATAATCAATCTATTACTCAATATACGTTCGACGTGTTCATTTAGCATTTATTAAGTAGTACATAATTATATTATATATTAACATGTGCATGTGTACACTTAAAAATACAATTCGCCTCAGTTTTTATTGACTATGATACATAATACATGTCTTTTGGTTATTTCCACAAGGGGGTGTGCGAATACATGCGCCCATTCGCGCGAGATCCTTCCTACGAAAAGAGCAATGGTATCACAGAGATAGGACTGATGAGAGGATGGGGTTTCTTTATTTTTGTGGTTGTATAATGACCACGTACAAAACCTAACTGCTCCTTCCTTTGAATGGCTTTCCAATGATTTCCTATAAAATTGATCGATTCTTTAAAAATTCAAGTAGAGACATGATCGTTTTTAGCTGTTTTGTGCACTGCGGCTATTTTGTTTATAGGCAATTTAGCGTTAAGAAATCCATCGACGAATTGTTGCACGGAATCTACAGTTATCTCGGCACCATCCTCCATCACCACATAAACTCCTCGAGGTATGTCAATCGCTGTTAAAAGGGGCACAGCATCATCTAAACCGACAAATTCGCGAAGAATGTCCGACGTTTCACACTGCGATATAAACAAGTAAAAACAGATTAATCAACTTATCTTTATCATTTAATGATGTTTATTAATTACTTACATCTAATGCTATATAAAATTGTAAAATATCATCTGGGTCATCGTAAGTTGGATCGTAATCAGGTCTATCTTTTCTGTACGCTTGTGCAGCTGGCAATAGTACGCTTTCCGCGAACTGAATCTCACAGTCATCCCCTTCTATTAAAAAAATTATCAAAAACCTTAGAAGAATTTTCTACAAATCTTGTTTAGAAGAGCTTTATAGAATGCTTACCGACGAAAAGAATAATTGCTGGAGCATCGTGCAACGAGGTTGCATATTTTTCTGTTAAAATGTTCACCAAACGACTGGTCCATGGGAAATTCTGCATAATCGAGAAAATAAAGAATATACATCACGAATTGCATAAAAAATGAAAACAGATAATGTATAATTGCAAATTTACCAGTCCTTCTGGATCCTCGAGTAATTCCGTTCGGCCATCCAAAGTTATAATATTATCTCGAGGATCGAGTATCACCAGAGTAGGTATTGCTTGTACATCGAAAGCACTTGCTAACTTTCGTCGTCTCTCCTCCTGACTGAAAGGTATCCTTAACCAAGGCATCGTTTCAATATAAGCGTTATAGGACTCTTCACTCCTAGTAGCGGAAAAATTGTGGTTCACATTTGTTTTATAGGCAATAGAATAATGAATATTATTACTGATAACTTACCTATCCGAACTCACAAAGATCACCTCGAAATCGTGACCTCTCTCTCGAATTCGTTGATAGGTATCCACGAGTTGCGGAGTAAACGCTTTACAAGGTGGACACTAAATAAAGATAAAATTTATATATTACTTATGTATATCCTATAGTGCAGGTTTATATAAATATTCATTTTTTTGTTATGTTTTATCCTCAGATTTTACATTATAATACACTGCAGAACAATGACGAAGTAAACTAGAGATGACGATCGATCATCATGCAGGAAACGCTCGGTGTTAATTATAACTCCGATAAAAAAACATGTATGCGGCATGCAGATTTTTCCAAGCGCATACATTGTATACATATTTTTAATATTTTAAAGAAACACAGAAATAGCTGGTACAGTTCAATCGAAAAACGGATATACAATGTTGGCACTGATATTTCTACAATTTATTATAAAGTAAACCCCATGTACCCAATGTGCACTGAAGTAAACACCCTTGAAGCAATGACGCAACTCTTCATGCAGCATGGGTTCCTTGCTATCGCGTGCCCCACATGGCAATAATGGTCCATCCTCGAGGGCGGCCTTCGGATGAGGTGGTTTCCAAGGAAATTCAGCTCCAGTAGGGTCGCCGATGGTTCGTTCCACGCCTCCTCTAGTTACTACCGAGCCGTTGGAAGCGTCCAATAAAATCAAAGTCGGTACACCGGCCTTTATCCGATACCTTCGAGTCAGTCTGGTCTGTAAAAAACAAAAAGGATACTTGATCGCTTGCAAGAGTATTTCAATGTCGATCTGTGGGCTTCTTAAAGCAGCGTGTTTCATAAATATTCGCGAGACTTCACCCCGTCCTTTGATTTAAATTGTGCAAAATTTACATTCGAACAACGTTTCGACAAATCCTTGTCGCTAGCCCACTCATCAAAGTATGAAATCGAGATTAAAATATTGATTGTGAGCATAATAAAGTTATACTTTGATAAGTAGCAAACAACACGTAGTAAGAAAAAATGATACAATAAGAGGAAATAGTGTTCAGATTCAATAAATCAAAAATTATATCCACGAAAGCATGATCTCTTATCAATGTTCCTTAGGTTTTGCCTTTACTAAAATTTCGCCGTTAGCCCGATAAACCGCAGTACGAATTCAGTTTGCGCGTGTATTGCCTGCACAAAGAGTAAGAAAATAAAAAAGGGATCGAGGAAGAAGGCGAAAGGGAGGAAGATCGAAACCCATCAATTTCAGAAAGCGTGAGAGGAATATATACGTAGCGTTAAAGCGAACAGACCAACGTACGTGCACGCGCGTGTAGTCTACCCACTACACGGTGCAAGAAAATTCGAAACACGTAGCTTGCCTGTGTTTCTTCTCCGTTACTTATCCTACAAGCACGCAACGAAATTCAAGCACGGCGAAAAAAGGGCTCAACGAGTGTCTACAGGGGAGTAATGTCTGCTGACAATGAGTGCTATCCGCCCCCTTCCCCTTAGCTGCATGATTATAGTGGTACAAGAGGCGAAAAAGGAAAGGGTGCGGTGGGAAAAGGATAGAGCCGAGACATGATAGTAGAAACTGGCTGAAAGTTTTCCAGGCCGGAAGAGATAAGGAAGGATGGACGCGCACGAGAAACGTGTACTTGTGCCTGGATAACACAGGCGAGGCTAGATTTCCGTTTCTTCCTAGATAAGCAGTCAACTCTTTCAACGCCGAGTCTGAATTCCAGAGAAATATTACAGTTCCGTTTGCTCAAACTTTACTACCCTCTTTCAGCGAGATATTATGATACCATGCTTATTACGTGTTACTTCAAGTTTTAGGATGTATAAGTTCAATGAACATTTTGTCTATTAAATATTAGGAGAATATTTTCAAGTATAAGGTCCGTGTTAAATAACAATTTCACATTATTTCTCCTATTTATGTCTAAACGTTCTTGTAAAGAAATTATTATGTGCTTCCTATTTTGAAACATAAGTTTTCATAGTACATCGATAATAAGTATCGTCGCCTACCTAACGAAGTATGCGATTGCAGTAGCACTAGCTGTGACATGATAGAAAGACGAGGTTTCTTGGTTCGACTGAGATAAGCAAAGGAAAATGGCTATTTCGGAAGCTGCAGGCTTTGTAGAAATAATTTGTTAAATAATTGTAAACCAAGCGATAATTACAGCTCATTCCGTTTATTCTGTGTTCGAAAGATACCAGAATGTATTTGCATCTGAAATAGAAAATTCAATTAATTGATTTTAAGCATCATCTTATCTTTTTACTACACTTATCTTTTTTTTATGAATCTTGCTTCTCATCTTTCTTTTCATGAATTTCACGAATCGATTACCTCGTGATTAAATGATCAATCTATCCAGAGCAGCAGATCAATCTCTCATACCATTGGACATGCATAACAGATTTTCGCCGAGAGCGCTAGCAACTCCCGAGTATTTCTCTGACGAAGATGACCGGGCTATAGTGTTAGTTAGCATTGAATACCGATTTCCGTTAAGCTGTCTGATTACAAGAGGACAAAAGAGAAGAGAAGATCGAAGTACAATGGACATATTGCAGCAGACTTTCATACCAGATAATGAAGAGCAGCCTAACGATAAAAGATGAAATAGCGTTTTCAATTATGTGACATTCCTCAACGATCGATAATTCATCTGAATGATGAGCCGTACCGCGCATATCGTCTTGTTACGTTTGTAATCATCGCGATAACTTTACGGACATCTCAAAGTTCACAGTTTAAAATAAAAATATGTATAGTTCATTCGATAATGAAATACAAATGAATTATGCATCCATCTTTTTGTTTACAAATTTTATTTAAATTTAATTCAAGTATTTCTTTTCCCTAGAACATTCCAATAATCGAAGGAACAAAAATTTATTCAACCATGTTTGAAGCGAGGAAGAGCGCAGCAAGCAACAGAATTGAATTATCGAATAGCCGTCACGATTTCGACATTCGGGTTTCTGCGAAGACAAAAGGATTCCACTGAGATGTCTTCATCAGTATCCAAAAGAAAACCGTCAAATAGAATTCAATAAATGTACCCGATGCCGGTCCGTTGTTCATATGCAATAAATTTCACACCGATCGAAATCTTTGTCTTTTGGAGCTTCTTTCGTTGGAAAATTCATTCACTTATAACGGCGCTCATCCCTGAAAATGATCGAACTCGAATCAGGCAGCGCGAAAGTTCGATATCGGTAGAGATGCGTCGCCAGCCGATAACAAATAGAGGATGAGACGCCGAAATAAGGTAGGGAAGGGTCGTCTCTCCTAGGTAGCCGAACGCGCGACGCCGTACGTTATCGCGACCCTCCACAGGGAGGCATTACCTCGTCCCTTCCGTATATTTCCTACGGCACTTTCTCTCGTTCATTCCTACGGTACCGCGTATATGCGCTCGTTCGGCGTCTCCGTCTCGAGCGGTCGATAACGCGTACACGTCCTCCCTTGGCGTTGCTGCCGCTCGCTCGACGGTGCTATCGTTATTTCCCCCGGTGGTCTGTATGTCCCCTACCACGCCACTTCCATTGCTCCTGCTTGCTCGTTCCCCTCTGTCGTCCTTGCTCCGTCACTCGCTTACCCTCGCCGATGATTCTCTTCCTCTTCCTTTCATACCAGAAACGCGGCTTGTATAGATACGAAAAATGTCCGTGTGATATCATTATACTGTCCGGTTACGATAACTTAGTTACAACTATCGATGTCGTGCGGTCAAAGAAATTTAATAGTCGATTAAAACTACGAAATGCCCGCATTTAAAAAAAAAAATTAATATGTAAGCACGTGTGTTACAACTTTTGGAGGGTGGAATAAAATGTTGTACTTCATTTTCTTGTACAATGATTAATCGCATATAATTGATAGAATTTCCACGGTAACGTTCGATCTATAACTCTCAATTTAAAGACTGAGTTTATTAAAATCGATAATATTGATGGAGCCTTTAATAGAATATCCTATTCTCGCAGCAATCGGGTAAACGACGAGGTTTATAGTTATTTATTTTGCATTAATATTATGTAATAGGATATTTAAAGGGACAGAAAATAATTTGAAAAGTGACTTTTTACTTTTTTTTCACAGACAGTCTATATTGCTGTCCGACAAAAAGGGAACCCTCTTGCTGTGCCGTGACATCGGGTAGCAGAAGAGCGATGGAGGGGAAAGGGATGAGATCACTGTTGACTCGTTCGCGCGCGTTCAATCGCCTCCTTCGTGAACGAACAGAGGTGCACAACGCACGCTTTGTCGCCGTAAATTTTGCGGAAAAGTGTAGTTACAGTTAAACGGTTTGCGGCTTGGCCGCGTACCTTTACACGTATAATCAACCCTTCACGTTCACTTTGATAGTTGATTCGTAAAAGACTCAAGTAGATCAATTCAGTGTTCCTGTCCATTATCCATATCGTAAAATGCAGAGTTAAAAAATCCTGAAACGATTTTGATCCCTAAATGTTAGAACATATTTTCCTTTTGAACAAATATATGCACTAGGCGTAGTAAGATCTAGTTTTATATATCATTAACACTGACTTCTTTTTAATACTAGGAGTTGCGCACCTCTGATATTATACAGATATCGCGGCCTTCCGATGTTTCTCGGCCGACTGGCGAGACTACTGTATTTCTATTGGTCAACCCTGGGAGAACATCTTAAGGCAACCGAGCTTTCAATTACTCACAAAGACTTCCATATATCTGCTTACTGAATAAAAATGTTGCAAAGCGTGAAAAGAGCCGCACGAATCTTGCTAAGCGTCGATCTCGTAAGAGTTATGATAAAATAAATGTTTCATTGTTTCAAACGTGCTCTGCACAATCGTCTCCAAAAGAAAGTGCAATAGGCAGAAATCTCTGTGCGTATCTTACATCATAAGAAAAAAAATATACGACGTTAAACACGTTGTACAGTTTGGCGAGATAGATTAAAATGAAGCAAAAGACGTTGGCAGAGCATCCGAACATATGCAGCAAACGGCGTGGAACATTTAATTTTTTTCCTCGCGAAACTTTTCACCATTTCCCTCGCCGTGATACTGTTGACTACATGGCTGGCGTCAAAGCATTCGGAATGTTTTGTGCAAGTTTCCCGAGTCATAGGCACTGGAATACATTTATTCGACCGATTCGCACGTATTTCGCTTTTCCTCTGGCCACCGCCGAGCCGCCGAGTAGGTCGTATGCAATCTACGCGATATGCCAGCTAAAAAGCAGACAGAGGCAGGTGAGGGTAGTGGGTGGAACGAAGATAAGGATGGAGAGTAAAAATGGAAGGGCAGGGGGTTACATAGCGGCGTGCACGGGCCACACTCTATCTGTATACGGACTACCTCAAAGTCTATCTAGATTCCAACGTTCCTCTCGTTCCTTTTTTCTTCCTCCTGTTTCAGTCGTTTTTCGTGGGAAGAGGGACCTGCATCGCCACCGATTCGTTCTCCTTCCCTCATCCTATCCCCGTCCGATGCGTATGTACAAACGTAAATATATATTTTCCGTCTCTTTTCACTCGCTACCTTCTGTCGTTTTCTTGATCTCGCCGGCCGAATGAGAAAGGTTATTTGCGGAAGATATGGGTCGACCACCCCGAATGAAGAGACTGCGCGGCTTGACTCTTTTTCTTGACCGCTTCCACGTCGAAGGCAAAGAGGCGTGTATACCTTTATGAAGCGGTTTACGTCGTACAAACGATGAGCAGCATGCCTCTATTACCTGACCGTTCAAGCAACCGGACATCCCCGAGAGCCCACACCCGCCTTTTACTTTATACACGTCGCTAATTGCAAGCATCCAATTTTGTCAGCCAAACTGGCTAGTCTACCCTTTTCTTAAGGAACCGCGCAAACACACCAGAGAATAACGTTGGAAACATACAGTACTGTATTTTAATATCACAAACGCGTTAATGATGCACAAAATGTAATATAATAGTATGATAACTTTTATTGCCAACAATGAGTGCTATCTCCACTAATTACGTTGATCCCATTATTTAATATTTGCAATATATCCATAGCGTCTAATGGAAGGTTAAGGATTCTTATTTCTTAAGGTATTCAGCTCTTTAGAGGCTCGTCATATTCATCGAGGAAAAAAATACAGTTTCCAGTACTCTTTGTTTATCTCGAAAAAGGGAATAATGAAATATCGAACGGAGAAGCGAGAGAATAGGAGAATTTGACCGTTCCATAAACTAAAGTTGCTCTTCTCATTGTTAAATGAATGGAACGGCACATAAAGACGTTACGATTTCAAGGGGATGATTCTCAACGTGGATTGAGTAGATAGGCGGAATAACGAGCAAGGAAGAATCACGAGGCTACTTGACGCTAATTGCGCAGGACGCTTACATTTACCCCCGAATCAAACTGTAGACGTGAATTGTATGTGTATGGATCACAAATACGAAACGACTCAAGTGGCTTGACTAATGATCGTGGAAAAAATGCTGAGAATAATGACCTCCGATCGTTTGTCCCGTTCATATGTGTATCGCTAATGTGTAAGAGCTCATTCACTAACAACGTGAAAATCAGTCATCTTGCGCTGATATTTTAGCCCCCCCCCCC
>SHCU01000016.1:612177-654606 GCA_004307685.1 Ceratina australensis
ATGTGAAATCGACATTATTTATTCTGAAACATACGGTCATCTGAAAGCTCTATTCTCTCGTATTCTTGAAGGCTCTTATATTGAATAACACATTATAAAAAAGAAACAAGACAATATGCTGCTTTACATGTACATTTTTGTCCGTCACTATTTTTACAATTGCAACAAGTAATATAATTACACATGATATACGTCGATACTATGAAGAACGCGCTTCATCATTTTCCTTTTTTGATTTCACTTTTCTCTTCTACTCAGTTCGTTACTCCGATGCGATACAAGAAGCTCGTTAGCTGGCATAAAAAACATGTGGGGGGAAACCGAATGTTCGCTATGCGTGTGCAAAGTACTGTAGCGTAACGTAGAGTTACTCAAAACTTTCGAGACAAGAGATACGTGTGTGATCGAGGTGCGAGGGTGATGAAAAGATCAATGTAAGCCACGTACGAAGCCTTCCTACCGTCTGTTCTTAATCGTCGCGAAATACATACAGATCCAAATTTTAATTCTATTGATTCGCTCATTTTTAATCGTAACGACGCTCAGAATTATTTCATATTATTTAAATTCTTGACAGAGATGTTGTTACTTTCATTTTCAGTGAAAGTTGTTACTTTTTAATTGCCGCTCAGGATAAGAAGACTTATAAAATAATGTCATCAGAAGAACGCGAAAATTATATATGATAAACTTACATAGGAACAAATTGTGCGAATAAGTACGTGACGTATGAAATAAATGTGAATGTGCCGAGTTGCAGTGGAGTGCAGATGTTTTACGAAAAATATTACCAACGATTTTTGGTTAGAAGAAAGCCGACCGTGCTCCGTGTATTAGTGCAAATAAAATCGGACCCTAAATAGCACGTCTGGCGAGGGGTTAAAACACCCGTTGGAAATAAAAAAGTGTTATGCTGTGCGCGCATGGGCCTTCTGTATAATGGCATGTGTGCTTCCCCACTTCTATGTTTACATATGTAACTTTATGATAGACATACGTATATAAAATTTCAAATGATACACTCGCTCGGATTCGCCTCAATTGAGCGTATTTCGTCCGGCAGTAAACTCGTACGGCCAGTGAAAAAAATGCAAAGCGCTCACTCGCATTCGTGAATTGTGAAAAGAAAAATCAATGAGGAACATTACTTATTAAATGTACCATGAATGACTTCAAATTGCACACCCTTATTAACGCCCATTATAGAACTCATTCAGCTTAAAAGCCTGGCTTCAATTAATTGAATTGGAACTTGTGTAATGTTGACAAGAATTGCTGAAACGATAAACAAAACGAATAGGTAATAATAGATTGATGTAGAAGTTGAACGGTTTATTATAACCATGCCCAACTGTGGATGAGATTGATGGTTATAAAACATATTGTCAAAAATCGTAATCGTGAAAGCCTGAAGCTAACTATTTATATTTTTTTAATCCATGAAACATGAAAGAACGATTGGATTTTTCGCATTGAGCAATAAAATTTCCAATATATCTTCAAAATAATTTAATTGAATTAATTTTACTGAATGATATACTTCATAGAAAATATGTTTACCTACTGTTTCGTCATAACGATATTAATATACAATCGCAATTAACGAGTTGCATTGTAGAGAAATTGATAGGATAAAGGCCTGTATCTTACCTTCCTTTCATAATCCAAGTTCGGCACTGCCAGCCAGGGCAACTCGGAAACATGTGTACGAAAACTCTCCTCGAAGTCGAGCACGTCAGCTACATTACTCCAAAGAACCACGTGCACGACTTCGAACCTTTTTCTTCTCTCTAATTTTCCGCTGGAAGTTTCCGCGTCCCGATTGTTTTCCATACGCGACGACGACGTCGAGAAGGTTGAATTGACATTATTGTACAGGTCGAGCAGCTGACGCGTAAAGTCATCACAGGTAGCACCGGGATTAATGAAACTGAAATATACACCGATCACCTCACAAGTCGGCTTGCCGTTTTCGTCGACAAGCGTACCACTTGTATCGTACGATTTTGTGTCCTGCTGATTAACCTGACCGCACCGCGACAGTTGTTTACCGAATAATCTATGTTGCCAACAGACCGGTTTCGCCGCGGCCGCAGGCGACTTTTTCGTTACGTTTCCCGAGCTGGATGTTGCCTGCTCGCTATAGCACGCGGCCATCGCACGTAATAATTAGCCCGCTTCATTCACCGGCAACGAGCACTTACGACGAACACTTTTCCTTTTGAATAAGCGCTACAAACCGAACCTCACTACCCGCTTCTTGCCGTGAACGCCGACTGATTCACGTTTCGTTGACTCCGGAAAGAACCACCACCAATTGCAAGAGATTCGATCCGGCTGAAACCGAGGGCTTCCGACTTTTACCGATGGAAACGCGCTGCTTTACAACGCTACTCGTGAACCCATTAAATTTAATATACTTCTTTTATCTTTTAAAATGCATTTATATCTAACTATATATAAGTTTTTAAACAAAATTTGTCCAGCATCTGCTATGTTGTTCATTTATTCTCGTTTTTACTCTCTCTCTCTCTCTCTCTCTCTCTCTCTCTCTCTCTCTCTCTCTCTCTCTCTCTCTAACATTTTAAATATTTATATAAAGATTTATACTTTAATTGTAATCCCCTTTTATGAATTTTTAGTAAAAACCTGTTACTCACCTGTTCATTTCAAGTGAGAATTTGTATAATTGCATTTACATGAATCTTCGATAACACGTAACAAAACACTGTTAGAAAATACCTATCGTCGATATCGAAGCTGTCACGAAGTTTAAAAAGCATGTGTTAAGCAACTGCAACGAGCGTGAAACCGGCAAATATCGAAATATCGTGATCTTGTTACTTAAAATAGGAATTAAAATACACATAGTTAAAATATGGACTCACCAGACATTAGAAGTGTACTTAACTACTAATGACTTATGTTTAATATAATTGGTTATTTATTTCTAACCTCTTTAATAGATAATGCTTAAGATTAATGTGGAATTGTTATTTTTTTTTATAGATGAAGGATTTTCAATTCCTGTTTAATCAAATGTCTGAAACATGCTTCAAATCGTGTGTGAGTTCATTTTTATCACGGAACATGTCGACTGAAGAGGTGTGTTTTCATGATTCATAAATCTGAAATCGTATTGCTGATTCTGTTCATAATTTTACATGTTGAATTTATTATGATGACTGAAAATGAAGATAATTTATACATAGAGGTCTATCAAACTAGATTAGCCTCATCAGTGCTTTTTTTTAATCTGCCATAGGCTCAATGTATTCAGAATTGTTCAAGTAAACACATAAATGCTAATCACAAAATAATGGAAATATTTATGGAAGTACAACCTGCTATCAATCGTAGGAACATGGAGGAACTTCAAAGGGCTCAGCAATCTTTAGAAGTAGCAGAGAATGTACAGGATTCTTAAAGTACCACACAATAAATTAATTTACTTTTAGAAGATAGATTCTTGTATAATAAAGTGTAAAATATTTTTTAATTAAGCACTGTTTCTTGTCATCATATGAACATGCTTTACATTTCATAAAATGTTTATGCAAAATATATGTGCATCGTATGAAGATTATAAATTAAAATTTAATGCCCATTGACAATATTCTTACTATGATACTCTTAATATAATATATACACAAATGAAGATTTCAGTATTCAATCAAAACCCTGTAAAAAAGCAAGATATATAAGCATTCATTTATTATTTGGAATTTGTATACACATAATATACATACAATAACATTATGATTAGGAACATAATATGGTAGCTACAGTATGTTCTATAAATTAAAAAGTGCATTAACTGCATATTTCAGTGTTACTCTTTTTGGCCTTATTTCTACTTAATAAATATAAGATTTTATTTTTATTTAATTACAATATTTCTGTTCATCTCATTGATCTAAACATTTTCCTCTCTTAAGCTTGTTGTATAATAAAGAATATTTTCAATATAATTAATATATAATATTCAAGCAAAAGTATATCAATCTAGCAAAAATAAGTCACCTAAATTGAATAAAAAAGAAAGTGAAATTTCATTTCATGGATTCATAGTTTTAGCCATGATTCATGTTATTCTTTTTTATATATAAATGCAGACAATGAAAATCTGCAAAATTCAAAAAGTATAATAGATTTATGCAATACGCATAGTTGTAATTTTGTATTACGAGCACATTGGTAGAATGATTTAAAAACATACAGTCATTTCGCGATAATGTTTACAGAACTATTTCTGTATTATTTTTAAGTGACTATCAATGTAAACTATCAATGTGTACGCAACAAACAATAATGACAATGTACATACATTTATTACAGCTATGTTAAAGATTCTCTATTGACAAAGCGTAATGATTTGCAATGTCACAATATACACAATGGGTGTTGCTGTTTCAAAAAAATAAGAGTTAAGCATATACATATAAACAATGTGAATTTATACAAAATTATGTATACAAAACAGTGAAAATTAATTTGATTTTTACATATTTATTTAATAAATATCAATATGAATCTGTTTTGCAACAGGTAATTTCTACTTTTATTGTATACATAAATATATTTTCAATTAAGATTGGTTTCACTCAATAAAAAAGTATTGTTACATTAGTATAAAGCAAAATAAAATTTTCTGCTCTTTATACATGTACTTGAAAGTTAATCCTAGGAGTTAACTCAATAACAAAATTGGATAAATATGGCTATAAGCAGTCTTATGTAAATACTAATTGCACAAATAAATTAATATGGAATTGAAAATATGATTAGTCCCATCATATGAGATTTGTTCCATTTCATTCAAAAACAGATAATTTTTATATAAAAGTTTCTAGATAATTAAGATGACTAACTTAGGTAAAAATAAAAAAGTACTAAAAATTACAAGTACAATAATGTACTAAACTTTAGAAATAGAGAATACTCATTAAAATAAATAAAAGATGTTTGACGGTCCAGAAATTATTTCTAAATTATAGGCAAGTCAATGGTAAAGTAGACATTTATCCAGGATTTCATTATGGAATTGAACACATTTTCTTGAATACTGATCCAAGGACCAAACTTAAGATTACTGACATAATACGGTCTATAAACCGTACAACTTTTAATAGCAACATTTTTTTCCTAAAATGAGCACTGTATGTAAAAAAATGGCTGGCCGTTTCGTTTATGGTACAGCATTTGTTATGATTCGCATTTGTTTTCATTACGCATGCGACACAGGAGATTTTAAAACATATCCTGATATATAATTGTTGAATTATACAATTAAAAATGTCTGGAGACAACGAAAGCATCACTAACAAGACATCCCAGGTGTCCAAACTGACAGACAATAGTGAACCGAGCTCAACACGTCCTTTGGGAAGTTATCAAATAAGCTGCGTTCCAGTTTTCAGTGGAAGACGTGTTATGAAATATACAGATGATTTTTGTGCTTACTTTGGTAAGTCTATACTTTATCTCATTATCTCATTGTTTTCTTAAGGAGGAATTTAAATGTTTTAGGGGTGAAAGTTGATACAGGAGCCAATGAACAGCTCAAAGTTGATTCAATAACAGTACCGGACGAGAATAATTAAGAGACAATACTGGTCGTTCAGGCACAAGATGTACCTTTTCTTGTGAGAAACTAGATATTTACATGGACAATTTTAAATATTATTTCTTATAAAATTTGTAAAAGTTACCAATGTTATCTGTTAAAAGTTTGCAATCGTTTCTGTCTATGTTCAATTTAGAGCAATAATAAAAATAAATATCATATAAATTAAAAGCAAATCATGTTTATGCATTCATTAAACATCTTCTACTCATTTTAATGAGTAAATATTTGGAACAAACAGAATTTTAATAGGGAATTGTTGTTTTTATTATATTTGCATTTAAATTAAATTAAATTATTAAATACTAAATAAGAGATACACAACAGCTTCGTGAATCATAATTAGTAATCAGTCATTTTTAATGTGTAAAATGGAATGGAGGATATTAAAATAGCCTAGACCAGGAATCTTTTTCTCTGTTGAATTTTTGTATGAAAATATTCTTGCAAAACTTAATAAACAATCAATCCCAATGAATGTTCTTTTGTACATTCTGTAAAATTTAAAACTCAACATATCAGGATGATTTATATATTTACATTGCAACTTCTCTAAGAAGGTGGATATAAAAATTAAATAATCTATACTGCCTCTGAAGTTTCACAAGCTTAGGAATAAAGAGAACCATTACTAGACTTATTGACAGACATGTACATAAATGTCATTAACTGTTGCACACATAATTATTAATCACATAATTAAGATTCACTGATACATATGCCACATACCATGGATATTGGGCAATGTTTAAAGCGTAATTATAAAAAAAAGTTCAGTCTGTTTTTACATCATTTTTGTCACAGAAATGATTAAAACTCACGAAATTTACTGAATAACAGTGTTAGTTAATAAGTTTTTAAGAGTTTCTGTAAGTTTGTCTACCTTGTAATTTCCTTTGCCTTTGCAGAGAAATTCGAGTGGACGAATGCATGACTTCTGGTTTATATCTCGCACACATCCTGTATTCATTCTTTCTAATGTAACTACTGCTCCAGCCACGATGGTAAAGATGAATTTGGTGATTTAACTTTTATGTTAAATTGCTTCAATGTGGCTTCGAGTGCAGTTTGATTTCCAGAGAAGTAAGCAGACACTGCATTGTGGAACAATAATAACTGTTTATGCATTACTTTGATCTGTAACAAGGATATCAAACAAATTATTTACAATAGTTTAATAAAACTTAATTAGATGAATAAAAGCATACCCTGTTTTCATCTAAAAATTTAAGTTTTATTGAAACATCTGATCTCAATTTTTCAAAATTTTGTTTATGCTCTTCATAATTGGCTTGCGCTGCTTCCAATCTTGCTGCGTTAGTGCTATCATTTTTCGTTACTTGCGCTAAAGCTTCAAGATCTGTTCTATAGGCATCATATTCTATTCTATATGTGTAAATTGTTTATGAACATTAATAATGCCTCATAGTTTATATTTAAACATAAATTATTAAAAATTTACCTTGCAGTTTCGTATTGCCGCACTGTAAATAATGTGTCTTCAATAGTTTTATTGCACAGTGTATTTACCGAGGAAACAAAAAAGTTTAAGGCCCCTAATAGTGTTTCACCATTTTTAGTCAAATTTCTTTGTGTCTCTGAATTGTAAAGAAATTCTTCTTGCAATTCCGGTGATTTCTGCGCTAATTCAGAAAATGCCTCTCCTAAAGCGTGCTGTGTTTGAACAACATGATGAAAATGAGAAGCTAATGCTCTAGATAAACGCAGAACATTGCAATACTTTCTTTGAGTGTCTCTTAATAATTCAATTTGTGTTTCAAGCTCTGTGAACAACGGTATATTATAATTATAGTATATAATATAAATGCATATATGTTTGATTATGTTGTATAAAATTTACCTGAGTCTACTGTACGTGATGTTTTTCCAAGTTTTTCATACATTAGTTGTCTTGTGCACTTATATGTTGAAATACTCCAATTCTTAATGCTTTCAATTTTACTTTGAGTAGTACGCATTGTTTGAGTGTCACCATTTTGAATAGGAGTATTGGGAGATATCGTTGTCATAGCTAATACATATTTGCATATATAAAAGTCTTATACATAATGTAATAGTGCATAAATATTGTTAGATATAACACTTACACATTTGAGATGTAGGACTATTCATCGTTAAATTTATAGTAGCTGGTCTGGGTTGACTGTCACTAGTACAATTATTTGGTACATGAGGTGGTGGTGTTCCACTATGAACTGCATTATCACTATCATTCAAAGATGGTGCATCTTTTAGCATTTCGTGAATACTTCGCTCCATTTCCCTTAATGTAACACCTATGTAACACACAAAAAATACATAAATATTTTTTAAGAATGATATTTGTACTCTTGCAAATTAAAAAAGATACCGCATAGCCTTGAAACTACATAATTGAAAGGTTTAAATAAATATTACCATTACTGTTAATAAAATATATCATATAAATCTGATTAACAAAACGTAAATGTTAATCAAAACGTTATACTGAGATTTAAACTGTAATAGATGTAAAAATTATTACACGATAACATTAATTATACGAAAATAATTAGCAATGGAAAGAGGCAGATAATGAAAAATAAGCCGAAGAATCTGTAATATTGAAATATGTTTATGTGAAAACGCCATTTTTTTTATAATGTACATACAAGCGTGAAAAAATGATCAAATAAACACGAAAATTGAATACATAGCAAACGATTTTGACAAACATTGTAATCTACTACGATATAACAATCTTTTGACGGTATATTATTTAGTGAAATGTAAATAAAAGAGATGCATTAAGAGCTGTCATTTGACACTTGTTTCAAAACTAAATATGTCTAGGTTAATATTTATTCATACGTATTATTAAAGGTCGTAGGTTGTAAATACACTAGAAAATGAAAATATGAAAAAGCTGAAGATAAATCTTATTTTAAAAGAGTACTTACTACAAAATTATAAGTAATCGTTCTATACTTAAAACCTCTGGTCGAATCTTGACACCATTGACACCAAGCTTGCTTGATGCTGGCACGATACTGGCACGATACGATACAAAGTTAGGTGGCGCCCGGTGGCAGTGGCGGACATCGCAATATGGAAATGAAATACTGCTTTTTGGAAATATTTCGATTATTTTACATTTGGAATATATCTTATAATTTGTTTATAGAATGTATGTTAGTGAAAATTAGAGTGATTTAAAACTCAAGTATATAGAGCAGGATTTATTTAATTTGTTTGTGTACACATAATCAAAGATGTATAATTTCTTTCATGATGAGTTCATATTCTATACTTTTTGATGTTCTATGATCAAAATCAGGGCATGTGCTGATGTGCGAGTGCGGAAACTCCTTCGAAAGGTTTTAAAGGAGTTTCCTACACGTTTTCGGTTTTGACAGGTATATATTTATGTACGAGTGCATTCAGTATTGCGAAGGAGTGGTAAAATATATCTTAAAAAAGTTGTTCTCACTAATTATGCCGTATATTTACAGGCTATGATTGTATTAGCACAGACTTATTATTAATTGCATGAGGTTAGAAACTCGTGGTAAAGTTAAAGCATTGTATTTTCATGTATTATACATTTTTATCAAATGCAAATATATGGAATTTATTGTATAATAGTTTCATATTATTTCGATATCTTTTATTTCACTCTTATTCCTTACGTAAAGAAGCCGCTATTTAATTTTCATCATGTTTAAGTAAAACATATGTTCAATTCATTTTCAGATCATTGAATTAACTCATATTACATAAATTATGATGATATTTCTAAATAACGCGAAATTTTTAAGAACGAGAAATATTATCTATATTCATGTACATTCATTCAGCTAATTTAAAAATTGTTATTGCATATTAATTTATAGAAAATATGATAGATATAATGTTATAGAAAAGTGCTGCTTTTGTCTATTCTCATATTTTTTTTTATTAATTTTCAGTTTTATAACATCATTTCTAGGCAACTAAATACTTCACCATCATGCCACCCAAAAAGTCAATGGAAGAAACCGACCGGTTGACTCGTATAGCTATTGTTAATTCTGATAAATGTAAACCAAAACGTTGCAGACAAGAATGTAAGAGATCTTGTCCAGTCGTACGAATGGGAAAACTTTGTATAGAAGTTAGCCCAAATAGTAAGATAGCAGCAATATCTGAAGAATTATGTATTGGATGTGGTATTTGTGTCAAGGTATAACATGAAATCCAATCCAGAATTGACTCTATCACTAATCATCTATAACTTATTTATTAATTTATTCCAGAAATGTCCATTCGAGGCAATATCAATTATTAATCTTCCTAGCAATTTAGAGAAAGAAACAACGCATCGTTATTCAAAGAATTCCTTTAAACTACATAGACTCCCTATTCCACGTCCTGGGGAAGTGCTAGGTTTGGTGGGAACTAATGGAATTGGTAAATCAACTGCTCTTAAAATTTTGGCAGGCAAACAGAAACCTAACTTGGGTAGATTTACCGTATGTATTGTATAATTACAATACTATTTTATGTAATGTGAATTAGATTTTGTTGTATGAACTTATCAAATTGTTTTACTGAATTTAGGATCCACCAGACTGGACTGAAATTTTAAGCCACTTTAGAGGTAGCGAGTTGCAAAATTATTTTACCAAGATATTGGAAGATGATTTGAAAGCTCTTATCAAACCTCAGTATGTAGATCAAATTCCTAAAGCTGTGAAAGGCACTGTGCAACAGCTTTTGGATAAGAAGGATGAGTGCAAGAATCAAATAGACATTTGTAAAATGTTGGGTAAGCTTATGTCAGTATTACATTTAGTTTATATCTTGTAGATCTAAATAATGAATATTACATTTTTGTTAGATTTAATGCATATACGTGACAGAGCCATTGATGCACTTTCCGGCGGAGAACTTCAGCGTTTCGCGTGTGCTATGGTATGCATACAAAACGGAGATATTTTTATGTTTGATGAGCCATCTTCATATTTGGACGTAAAACAACGTCTGAATGCGGCTGTGACGATTCGGTCGCTTATACATCCTGACAAGTATGTGATACTTCATTAATAGAATTAATATAATTAAAACTTTACGTCATATAATGTAATATTACAGGTTCATAATAGTAGTGGAACATGACTTATCAGTTTTGGATTACCTATCTGATTTTATCTGTTGCCTATATGGTGTTCCTGGAGCATATGGTGTCGTTACTATGCCCTTCTCTGTTAGAGAAGGTATAAATATTTTCCTCGATGGTTTTGTGCCAACCGAAAACTTAAGATTCCGTGAGGAATCTCTTGTTTTCAAAGTGGCAGAGAGTGCAACCGAAGAGGAAGTTAAACGTATGAATCATTATGAGTATCCTGCAATGACAAAAACCATGGGTTCTTTTACATTAAACGTTGAGAAGGGTCAATTTACTGATTCCGAAATTCTTGTTCTACTTGGTGAAAATGGAACAGGGAAAACGACGTTCATCAGAATGTTAGCTGGTAATTTACCACCTGACGATGGATCGGGTAAGTACAAATTGATATGGAAAAAATTAATATGAACCATGTCTTACATTTTACTGTAAATATATGTTTTCAGAGAGTATTCCACAACTGCATATTAGTTACAAACCGCAAAAAATTAGCCCGAAGTCCCAAGGAATCGTACGGCAGTTACTGCATGAAAAAATTAAGGATGCTTATATTCATCCGCAATTTGTGACGGACGTCATGAAGCCACTGAAGATAGATGATATTATGGATCAAGAAGTACAGAATCTCTCCGGAGGAGAGTTACAACGAGTAGCCTTGGCTTTGTGTCTCGGAAAACCCGCGGATGTTTACCTCATTGATGAACCTTCCGCCTACTTGGATTCCGAGCAACGTTTAGTTGCGGCTAAAGTAATAAAACGGTTCGTAACTGGTTCCAGTGGCAACAAAGCATTACTTTGAGAAATTATAAATCAAAGGGATTCATTGTTTTAGATTCATTTTACATGCGAAGAAAACAGGATTTGTGGTAGAGCATGACTTTATCATGGCTACGTATTTGGCTGACCGTGTAATAGTGTTCTCCGGTACCCCATCGTTGGAGACTACAGCGCACAGTCCACAATCTTTATTAAATGGAATGAACAGATTCCTAGAACTTTTAGGCATCACGTTCAGAAGAGATCCGAACAATTTCAGACCAAGGATTAATAAGAGTCAGTCTGTAAAAGTACGTCTCTGTGTATCATAGGCATTTTACTTTTCGTGAATTTTTTCAAACAAGTGTATATGTTTAATTTTATTCATTACAGGACTTGGAACAGAAGAAAGCTGGACAATATTTCTTCCTCGAGGAATGAGATGTAATCTCATTTATAAGTTGAATAGCAGCTGATATAAAATATTGTTAAGAAGTTTTTGTAAATCTTTATACGTTTACAAACCGGAAATGGATTTCTTAAAATAAATTAAAAACTAGTGGCGCATATCTTGCGCTTCGTTTGGGCATACATCAGTTTCTTTACTTACGCTATATTTATTTAAATAAAGATTGGAGATTCTGCTTAACATGTTACAAATTGATTTAAGAATATGTACAATCGTATTTTTGTACGAAATACTACTGTCACAAATTCATTTATATTCACAAACATATATCATGAATCACATTTCCAATTTGATGGATAAACGGTATGATGCATTTTTTGTATAAATAATTTATGCCCGATTATGTGTAACAAATCAAGAGAGATTAATTATCTCATATATGTATATGTACATCTGCTATGCAACATGAATTATATAATACATCTGAAATAAACAAGAAAATAATATATTTTGTTATTGATCTTAGGTGTATGATATCATAAGCTTTCATATATATTTTTCTCCTTTCTGTTAGGTTCACGTTTATTAAGAATGAAATATTTCCGCTGTCGTGAAGTAATTTTCTATGTCAAAGATTATCCTCAAGCCATTTTTCTCTAAACTTCAAGGCTGTTTACTGACTTAAAGGAAATGAAGGAGAAAATATGTTCATACACGTAATACACATGTAGATACTTTTACAATACAGATAATTTGGATTAAATTGGCGTAATAGCGATAATGCGTGTATTAGGAAAAAAATATTGTTCGGAAAAAAAGTGACATCTATAAAGTAGTTTGGAGCTAATTATTCGTACACGTTTTTACTTTTACGCTGGTTACCAATTTATTTTATAAAGTGCAGTACTGAAGTATGCTACAGTATTGTATGCTACAGTATTACGTGCAAAGTATGTTATCATGCGGCATCGGTTGACATACAGCAACAGATATAACAGTTTATGTTATCTTATTATTTTACAGAGAAAAAGCGTTTGCTTGTGTGTTAGCAAAAATCTTAAAAATGACTAAAAAATATTTACAACAAATTTGTGGTGTAAATTTAACTTTCAAATACACATCGGAGTATCATGGAATACCTTTATTTCTAAAATCAAATATTATAGATAGTTGAAGTATAGCTTAATTTCTTGATTTTTCTTCGAGACATCTGATCCCAGAGAACACTCTCAGTAACGTAGCGGAGGGAAGAAGTTTTGATGTAGAGTAGATTTAATGTTGTGAATTGTTATGGAAAAGCCGTGACGGATCATGCTAGTAATAAAATTTTAAGTACAACAAAATTCCCAAACAATAACTGTTAAACAATGTAGTACATAAACTAAACTACTTGAGGGTATAACAAATATTCGACAATGACGGAACATACGTGTGCGTACAAAAGAGCTCATTAAAATTGTTTCATTGAACTATTTTCTCACTTACTGCTTTGTTTCCTTGAAACCTAGATATAGGATAAATATATATTGTATGTGTAAACGGCAATATTTAGATGTAGAGATAAATCATAAATACTTCAAAAAAAAGTTCTTTCCTGTAGATAACACAATTTCGGTATACATATACTACTTTATTTTAAATTTAGTACAAAGACAATATTTGTGAAAGTGTTTCTTTTATTTCCTTTGTAAATAATAATTTAGATAAAAGATGAATATATGCATTCGTTTCACTAATTTTAAAAACAACTGTTTTCCTGCAAAAACAAGATGACCAGTTCTATGTATCACGTATGTGCAGTGCATGTATGTACGTACATTACGGTTTATGCATACATAAAATTATTTTCATTTGTCTAGGGTACCTTCAAATAAGGTACAAATATCTCATTTCGCATAAATTATACCCCTTCGGTATATATATGTCATAAATTGTGAGGAAGACCTCGCTTAAAATTACACGCAGCTCATATTTCTTTATCGCGTACGAAAATTAATCGTGCGGAAACTCTGCAGTTAACAATTAAACACTAGCATCCTCAACGTTGCGTAATCCGGAGCAAAACGATTTAAAAGCCTAGCAATGGTAATTTTTACTGTCAAAGTACTGCAATTAAACAAGAATCGATACCCGGAAACGCAAGCCGATAACTGTTTGCAATTAAATTATCGTCGATTTTTACATACATTAGAGGTAAGTATTATATACGTAAACGCAAAAGTAAGTTAGTAGCCTTAAGACACCAGGGGAAGATCCGTAAGCTTATTTGTTTCGTTCGAATTCGATAATAATTAGAAACTATAAGTGCGAATCATGTCTAAACTTTTTACTGTTCTTAATACTTTTCCAAATTTAACTAAATGTGTTGTATTTTTCGCCGTTCTCCTAATTCACACGCGACGTTCCTCTAGCCAAGGTAAGAAAAACGTTCTTCAAACTTAATTTCGATATTTCTAACATAAAAGGAGTTTTAAAATACTTGTATTGTCTTTTGAATGTACAAAAATATAAGCAAGTTACATTTTAACGCTTCTGACATTTCTAAAGTTTTATATTTTGTTTCGCGTTCAACTTTCGTTTCATTTTTATTTAACAATCGCGTAATAAATTAAAAAATTAACATTCTTCGATCGATTTTAATTTTTTACTGCAATTTGTAGGATTTGATTACGGACAATACGGACAATACGGACAATATGGGCAATATGGACAATACGGACAATACAGTGATACTGATACCATTTATTCTGAGGTCCCACTGTCTACACCTGAAGAATGTGCTCGGAACTGTAGAGACGGTGAACAACCAAAAAATTGTTATTACAGATTTCACATTGAATTCTATACAACGATGGGACCGTACGTATTTTATATTCATAGAGGAGGTGTTTAAACTTGAGCTATAAGTTCGAAAATCATGCTTTCATAATATGAATGACGTGTACAGAGAGCAGAGATTACATATTTTATTATAATTTTCAATGTTGGAATTAAACATGAACTATAATTAGAATGCTGTCTAACTCTTGCATTGCACACTGCATGGCTTTGATTTTGCATTTCATTTTAAATGGACGATTATAAGAAAACGTTATTTTACGTGTACGCGATATTAATTGTTCATAAGTGAACTATAAATATGTAATAATTATTTTCAGTGCTTGTAACGTAACAGGAGGGGAGAATCAATGTATTTTGGCGGATGGCTTTGAAAAAACGTTAATGCCAATTAATCGACGACTACCAGGCCCACAGATTCAAGTAAATATCGTAATGTATAAGTAATAAACAATTGCTATAGAAAATAAAATACTACATAGGATATAATTGTAGATTCTGTAACCATATAACATGTTATGTACCGTATATTTTAAGTAAACAGATAGGAAAGAAATTGGAAAGTCAATATTCTTTATCTTCTTAATTTATATAAATTGCATCTAAATTGATGTTTCTGCACATATTAATTATTCCTTATCGTATAATGAATACATATAATGTCGTGTCGAAGTCAAACGTTATAAAAATATTATTGCAGGTATGTTTATATGATCGTGTTATCGTCGATGTGGAAAATGCTGCTGTAGGGATGGAAATTACAATGCATTGGCACGGAATTTTTCAAAATGGTTATCAATATTACGACGGCGTTCCTTATCTTACACAATGTCCGATTGGATCAGCTTCAACGTTTAGGTAAAATATGGATACGGTCTTTCATATATTTAGATAAATATATATATTTACTAGATACAGATAAATAGCCCACGTAAAACACACTAGCTACTTCCAAGTATTTACTTTCATATGACACAATGCCTGAATGAATAACTAAGAGATAATGAGTATGTCCTTTCCCTAGGTACGATTTTGTGGTCCAAAATTCGGGAACGCATTTCTATCACTCTCACGTGCACACGCATATGTTGGACGGACAAGTCGGTTCTTTCATTGTTAGAGATGCACCATCTGATAATCCGCACCGTGATCTATACGACGTCGACGAGCATGTCATATTCTTAACCGACTGGATGCATGAATTATCATTAGAACGTTTTCCTGGTTGGTACATAAAGGATTTAGGGCAGACTGCGAAGAATTATCTCATAAATGGCTTGGGAAATTTTACGGTAACACTTATGAAAATTTATTATCATAAATTTTCTTTTGATTACATTGATTTTCGCAAGTCCTATATCTTGATGATTACTTAGGATAATAGTACTAATACCACTACCAATGGAAAATTGGCTGAATTTACAATACAGAGCGGAAAGCGGTATCGAATGCGTCTGATTAATTCATTCAGTACAGTATGTTTGGCGCAATTTTCAATTGAGGGACATTCCGGTTTGATGATAATTGCACAGGATGGTGCGAATGTGAAACCTACACCAGCGGACAGCATAGTTACGGCTACGGGTAAGAACAAGTCGTTAATTCTAACTTAGAAACTCATGCACGTTGCTAATCGATATGTATTTTAATAGAAAAAGAATTGATTAAAATATCCACATTTTCAGGTGAACGCGTGGATTTCATCTTGAATGCAAATCAGAGTATCGGCACTTACTGGATAAGCGTGCGCGGTCTCGGTGAATGCGCAGATAGAGCAATAATACAAACGGCTATCTTGAGATACGAAGGCGGTCCTCAAAAGCCAACATCCCCAATTCCTACTTTTAATGCGTTCCCGAGGGGTGTTGTAAATATTATCATTACGTGAATTCATATAAACTTTCGAAAATTATATTTTTAACAATTATTGATTTATCAGTAGCTCACTTTTTTTATTTAATTTAATCATACATACGATTTTTTATATTTTTTAGACGTATAATGGATTAAATGCAACAAAGTGTGATACAAATGATACTAGTTCTGTACTTTGTGCTAATCAACTAGAAGGCCTTAGTATCGACCCTGATCTGATGAAAGTGGAACCGGATGAGCGACATATATTACCCTTCTTTTTCTATAATTATACTGACAATGATGGGGACAAACGATTGTTTGCTACCAATACATACAATCCATTCTTTAGTAAGTTACCATGAAAAATGACGTAAAAGAAATAAAAAAAGATATTGTCATACGTCATTTGTTATACTATTTGTTGATAACTAAAAGTCTCATTTTATTTTCAGCTGCCAACGATCGCTCTCAACTACTTTCCATGTTCAACGACATTGCATATGAGACTCCGTCGTCGCCTCTCATCTCGCAAGCGAACTCTTATAAAACTATATGTAAACGAAATCAACTTAGCACTTGCACGCAGCCATGTACATGCGCTCAAGTTATCTTCACAAAACTAAATAATGTTGTGGAGTTAGTTATGTATGATGAAAGTATGTATTAGAAAGCAATTATCTATTGTTCAAATTATTTTAGAAAGTAACATATAATGAGTTTAAAAGTTTTCAATGATATGACACTCCTTGAAAATATGCAATTAAATGTGTTATAGTACCAGTAAGTGAACTCCACCACCCGTTTCATTTACACGGTTACGAGTTCAAAGTATTCAGTATAGGAGAGCTTGGCAGAAACATTTCAAAAGCAGATATAGCTGATATATTATCAGTACATAGACAACGTCTCCAAAATGGACAGTACACAATTCCGCCTGGTAAAGATACTGTTAAAGTTCCGTTAGGCGGTTGGGCCATCGTACGTTTCAAGGCATCTAATCCAGGTAAAGGAATATTTTCATTAGTGAAAATAGGCCTTAAAACGTTTGCTTAAAATTAAGATTAGTATGCACCTAATCTCAAACAACCGTTTTGCTACAGGATGGTGGTTACTTCATTGTCACTTTAGCTGGCATCACATAACAGGAATGGAATTGGTCATTCGTGTAGGCGAGGATAACGATCTTCCACCTGCTCCAATGAATTTTCCATCGTGCAGCAACTGGAGGCCACCAATCAATACTTTGAACCATTTTTACGGCATTGAATTTCCAAAGCATGGGTAGTTTGATGACTTAGTCAATTTGATAACAATGTTTGCAAATAAAAAAGCAACAATAGCATGATTCTTGTTTATTTTTTATTTTTTTCTATAATACAACTTGACAAATTTTCAAAGCACTTTTCTTTCTTTTTATGCCCATCAAACTCAACAAACAAGAATATAGTATGACATAAATATATTACATTGTAAGAAGAATAAAATTTACATACTGAATTAATTTGTTTCGAATACCATGTCCGGATGTTTATTATTTCCACAACTAGGAAAATCTAGAGGTACGGGTAAGAAATTTTGACGACTGCCTACCTTCAGTAAAAATTGCATAATGGGTCCGGATAATCCTGGAGAGATAGCTGTGCTTCGTGCTTCCCACAACCAATAACCTATATTAACAATAACGAGTAATTGTACAAATTACAGATAAAAGATAAACACAGTAATAAATCAACTGTATATATCCTTATTATGAATAATTTCAAGCGACTGAAAGTTGAATTATGACTGGATAATAAATTCTACCTAAATTATTCGTAAAAAGGCGGAGAATAACGTATCCTTTATTTGGTACAACGAAACTGTCCTTTCGGCATGGATTTACAGAATTCCGAAACAACTGCTTATTACGGTCCAAAAGCATAATTCCCTCTTTGGTGATTGGTCGTCCAAAGCTACCTCTGCCAAGGATACTTGCGTGATAGCCATGTATGTGAAACGTGTGAGAAACATTACTCCCGAAACCTGCACAGGAACTTAACGTAAGTAAAAAATGCATTATTCTAAATTTGACTTTCTCTCATGTAACTTACCCTCGTCTATTAAAACGATATCGATATATTTTTTGGATGGAACTTTGATCATCTGAATACATTCGCAATATAACGGAGTATCGGCACATTCCTTTGAACGTTTATCGTAAGAACAAATCGACTCCTGGGGAGTATTTTCTGGCTGAGAAAGTAACGGGGATGTGGGATACTTAAATGACATATGATTGATTTGCGCGAATCTTGTTTCTCCTTTATTCGTACCTGGAATGATCGTTTACATAAAAATGTGATAAAAATAAGAATTCTTCAGGGAAATAATTTAAATGACTTGAGTTCATGTAATTTTTTAAGAACAAGATGTAACTTGTAATCTTACTTAGATCTGATGGATAAAAAGGGCAGCCATAAAAATTATATCTGTAATCAGACATTTCGTCCGTGAAAGAAGAAAAGGCGTTCACGTCGAACGGAACATATAGAATATCGTTCGCGTTAATCTCGATTCCCTTCAATCCTTTTAAATCCAATCCACATATGAAATTTCTTGATATTTCATGACAATCATAGCCCTTGTTCACACCCGAGTGCTCGTCGATCTTCAATGGTACTTCATCATTTATTGTAATGGATCCCGGTTTTGTATCATCATAAATGAGAAAAGCTTCCAGATTAAGGTTTTGACAGTCCTGAAGACCCTTTACGTCGATCAGATATTTTCCGGAAGGTTGATCTGCCTCGAAAATTATGTCAAATCTTTCACCTAGAATTCAGTTTGTTCATTGAAACAGAAAGTAGAGTTTCCTAAGTAACGCACACAAAAGTGATAAAATTATTTCTATTTATTTGCGTTTTATAAATTCATTAGTCTGGTAACACGACATTATTAGAATGCGAAGAAAATATGATACACTTGCGATAATAGCTCTTAAGAGCGAATTTAATGGAAGTAAAAAGGACTTATACGCACTTCATAAGGATCACAATACTTGCAAGGAGATTAGTTTTAAGTCATACAAGCTTAAACTTTAATGATCGATATGAAATAAGAATTCTAGAGAAAACATGGCCACGATAAGCCAAACATATAAGACTGTCTCAGAGTCTGAGGAACGACAATAAACACGTTAATAAAGTTATACACCGGAGACGTGTTGAATCTTGTATACAATCGTTACTATCCAATTTCCTTTTTCTATCTAACTGTTACAGAGGAACCTAATGTTCATTACGTAGAATAGGACGCACCTTGAACGAAAATCAATCAAGCAATTCGAAGAGTTTCGAATCTTTTCGATAAAAAATAGTTCGCTATCTATACAGCTTACTACGGTCTACTGCTTAAAGCCCTGAAACAATACCAATGAGCGTACTTAAGATCTAAGATCAATCATGATCCAAGTTGTGTAAAAGACAAATAATCTGATCAAGACGTGTTCTAAGTTCTTTCAAAAGCTTTCTTTTCGTCTCGTGTTTCGTCTTTCATTCAACCTGACTCAAGTGATGTGGACTTTTCTCTTGTTTTATGTCTAGAATCACATATTCGCTGTATCTGTCGAACATGGGTAATACTTCCATGATTTCATATAAGATAATCGACCAAGGACATAAATAATACTTCATCGACGTAATCATGAACAAGCAGATAAGGTATAGTAAAATAGTATCATTAAAAATACAGTCTTTCTTACGAATCGAAGTCTAGAACCGTAATGATTTACGTAAAATGCAATTGGAGTATTAAGAAATAGTAGAAGTTCTCTTCGTTAAAATATAAATTATCTGTCTTGTAACATGCCAAACTTCTAACAATAAGTTACAAAGTACAATACATATGTATAATACGTTTTGGACCTTCTCTTCTACATACGTCCGCAAATATAACTTTTCTTAAAATAAAGTATTTTTCTTCCTTTCTTTTGATTTCACGGTTTTAACCTTTTTTAGCAGGTAAGAATCTTAATAATTAGATTGTTCCACTTCCATTCCTAAGAATATTCAATTTTATTCCTGGGGCCTTGAACGATGATTTCCCAGGAGTAAACTCAATCGTCGTAGAATCATAAAAAAAATATAATATTAAGTATAAACAATTATTTTAATGCCTCTTATCTTCTTGGAATCTTCTCGCACGGGCGATAAAGCTTAATGACATTTCACTCTTTAACTACTTTCGGGCTTGAAATCTTTCGGTAAATTATATCGTATAGTAATTACCATAAGTAGCCTATCTCATACAGCTTATTGTACAATTCTTATCGTTGAAATTGAAGTCGCATACTTCATGGAAGGACAAATTTTAATTTCAATAGAACGTTCAACAAGCGTTTCTTTATTAAAATCTGCAATATATAACTTTCATTCGCAAAAATTGATTTTGTGCTCGTTGCAACTTTAACTATACCTGATAAATAACATACACCATACAAATAGAAAATAGTAACTAAAAAGAATGTTTTCGATCATATTGATCCTATTAATACTCGAGTATGAACGCTCATTCTCATCTTGCAACTGTTCGTCGAACTTCAATTTAATCGAAATTAACACTACCTTAAAATTATAAATACTAAAACGATCGTGTTTTTAGAGCATGATCCACACTATCGCTTAAAGATCGTCCACATAATTATAATTATATAACGCACATTTGTATTCGCTACGTATTTATTTCGTCCATCCCACTGTTTCTTATTTCAATCTCTGCGAGTTGCCTCGTCTTTCAACATCAACATCAATTATCATCAATCGCCGGTCGTTGCGTATTCGTGTAACGTCCATATGCACTGGTATGAACACGTAGTTTCCATGAATCGTTCTTCGAAGAATCGCATGATAAAATACAATTTTACTTTCGTTAGCGTGTGACTCCGCCACTTGCTATTCTGTTTTCTTTTAAATAACAGAATAAAATTATGCTCGTTAGCGACGCGTCTGCGCGTAAATGCCTATCTCCGCCTCAAACAGGATCTGGTTGATCCTCAATTTCGCCACAGATCTCGAGTAAGAATCGGGAATCTCTGCCAGTTGCACAGCGATGCTTTCCGCAAATTTCGCGAACTCTTCTTTCGTTCTCTTCCGATCATCCGACCTAGCCTTGAGTCTCGTTTGACCGGACTCGTCCAAGTCGCAAATCGGACTATTGTGGTCCTGTAACGAGCCGTTGTATAGCTCCATAGCCTTCAAGCTCGACGACGACGACTCTTCGGCGTCTTCGCTCAATGAGGCGTTGAAGGAACCGGTCCCAGATCCATTCGTCTCTTCGTTGCAGTCAATGAATGTTATACTCTCAGGATCGATGTCGCTCACTATGTATTCTTCTTGCAATTTCGGAGTTTCTTCTTCTGTTTTCTGCAGGTAGAAAAACATATTTTCGCATATGTTGCGAAGGACGAGTTCTATTTTACGAATGCGTTCGCGAATCTTGTAGAAACCCAGTTGCTTTCACGCGCAAGAGAGAAAGAACGTAAGAAGTGAGTCAGCAAGAGATATTATTCAGAATTATCTATTAATTTCATCATAAAGCCTAGTCAAAACACGTTTCAATTTAACAGCTTAATTAAAATAAAAAATAAATTCGTTTAATGACCTCCATAATATAATAAATCTATATACGATATATTTTGATGAAAACGTTAAACAAATTAATGTACGTGCTACTTTTTAATGATCCACTCCGTATAATTTGAAATTTACCGGTTTTACTGATGAACAAGAGAATGGAAAGCGTATAAGCGTATTGTATAAGCCTGAAGGAGTTAGGAATTATTATCAATTGCAATGCACTTTCTTGGGAACGTGTAAGCAAACAAATTTTCTACGTACGTTTGCTTCTCACGTAATTTACTTGCACAACTGTACCAGAGCTAAGAGAAAACTTTGCATTCCTGTTATTATAATTATAATTACGCAGCGCGTAAACACAATCGAATCGAATCACTATTCAATCCGCTATACCCCGTTCACACAATCCCAAGGAAACAACACTTCAAAAACTTTCACGGGAATATATACCAATAAACACGTACGTGTCTAACAGTAAATCGAAACATTTGTTAGTAAAATAAAATATGTTTAATTAATACTCGTAGTAAAATGGATTAAGACGAATATTATATTTTACGCGTTACGACGGTTAATTGAAACAAAATATTTTAGCGGAATATGATATATGATGTGAATACAGAGAAAGAGAAAGGACAAGACAAAGGCGAGCAACTGTAAGGGAAATAAGAAAGAGTAGAGCAGACAACGTCAAAGATGGCATACAAGAAAGTCTACGTGATAATCATAAAAAGTATAATAAGTATAAGCGTTCGTTTCAACGGAAATATCATTTAATACATTTAAATATACCAAAAGATACAGAATTAATGCAACATACTACAGAATATGAATGAAAGTTCGCATCATAGCACTTAAAAAGAGAAATTGGTTGAAGCGAGCGTTCAAGTGCTTGTGAGAAATTACTTTGTTAATTCCACTAATAACTATAATCTTTTTTATATTCGGTTTATAAATAAATAAAAAATTCAAAAATCAAGAACGATAGTAATTCCAACCTGATAAACGACGCATAATGTCGTTCAGTCAAAGCGATTTATTTCCACGTAACGTATTTAGACCCAATGAATTTTCTTCGAAATTGTTAGACCCGATGCAGGGTGGCATAAATTACTGGTCTCGTTGTTAACGGAGTATGGGTTCTCATATTATCATTCTGCCCAAAATGGAAAGAAGAATCAAAAGCAGAAGTTAGTTCTGTATTAAATCCTGAGTGTGAATAGAATCGGATTCGATGTAAGTGAATATGACACGTGGAAACGAGATATGTATCTGTCACAACTGGGTTTCTCACGTGGAGTAATGCACGTATACTTCGTACAGGAATGAATTTAACTATCCAGTGACTTGTGATCGGAAATATGCATAAAGTGAAACCGCAAAGTACGACGCACGTAATCATCTACCCACCTTCTTCCTTTTGCTGTATCTTCGCGTGCCAAATTGCAGAAACTGCATTGCCTTAAAGGCGAACCACTTGGACACGTAAACATCGTCAGGGCCGGTGGCGGCATCCCGACTATTCTGTATCTTGTGCACCTCCCTTGAATACTGGCACTTGAGATTCGTGATCTTCTTCTCGATCTCGAGAGTGTTACAGCACAGAATCTCGGCTAGCTCCTGAATCGCGCGTTTCCGCTTCGCCCGATCGCGATACCCGCGGGCATTCCAATCCCAAAGTACGCGTCTCTGTTGATATTCGCGTAGCAGCTCGAGGGTTTTATCGCGGGTCCACTCCATGCCGAGTCGCGTGTCGTTTGTCTCTGGCTCGTTCCACGCGTCGTCGCTAGACATGGAGAAGAGCAGTATCCCACCGGTACGGAGCGGTGTTTAGGGGTGGCTCGCTATATCTGGTGATCACCGTATACTCGCCGGGACATCGTGTGCGTGCCTCGTGGTGTTTACAGGAGATCACACGGACGGACGAAAAAAAAGAAGTCGGAGGTGCGAAGGAGGTAGGCTGACGTGCAGGCGGGGCGAGCACCTGGTTGTGTAGCCGCTAATAAATCGTCGGCTACGAGCCGACAACGACGCCGCAGCCGCGGATCGAGCACGCGTTTTAATGATTTTTGCGCGAGACCCGCGCGCGCTTGGTCGCCTTCCTTTCTTTATTTCCCTTTGCGAAAACCCCGGCGAGAACACGAAGACGGCCGAGTCTGCGCGAACGGCTGGCCAGTACGTAGTGATGGCCTGAACACCGATTCGAATCACTTCCAGTTTCTACACGAAGTTTCAGATTGTTTCGGATGATATCTCACACGGGGTACCCGTCGAAGGACTTGAACGCGTCAATGGGATTCGAAATGTTAACGTCGGTGTCAGAAATCGAACGAAAATGCATTATCTTCCTCGTTGATGCTTGAATTTGACCTAGCTACGATAATGTAAACTAAATAAGACAATGAAGATTTCTTCTACCAAATTTTTTGTTAAAAATGATATTTCTTCATGAATCTTCGTTGAACAAATATGAATCTTGTATAAAGCGGGATGCAAAGTCTCATCTCTCTCTCTCTCTCTCTCTCTCTCTCTGTAGGCTGCATCGTTGAATGTATGAGCGCAAAAGCGGTTTCATCCTTTCTTCTCTCGCTCGGTCTTTTTCTTTTCTCCTTTCGCTTTCGCGCTTCTCTTTTCTCTCAGGTACGTTCGCCACCGTATATGCCTATCTCGTTCATTCCCTTCTTCTTTGTTTACCAAATGACCTTGCGCCTCGTTTCATCGTTTTTCGTTTCTTCTGCCTTTCCTCCGCCGCTTCCTCTCATCGCTGCTTTTGTCTCAAGCGCTCGCTTTCCTGCCTACTCCTCCCTCTTGTGTTGTTTCGCCTTTTTTTTTAGATTGATCACGACAGCCGAGTTTTTTATCCTGAATCATCGTCTTCTGCGTGCGTATTTCGTCGTTCCCTTCTAATCTTATGGTTCGTTTTTCGTTTGCTCTTCCATTGCCTCGTTCAACGTATCAGATTCTCCCGATCGTTTCTCCGTTCCTCCATCTCTGCTCGTTCTTGTCCTTTATCACATCCTTTTTGCTCCTGTCGTCGTTGCTTCTTCTGTGCGCAGCCAACGACTTCCTTTGCTTTCTTTAAATCACAATTCTCGCAGTGCCATTCGCTATGGTTTCTTCGAGATGAATATTCCGCAATAAAATTACGCTACCTGCATTATTATTTGACTGCGAACTTCACGTATTTATAACAAAATATAAAATACAGAGAATATAGAAAACGCATATACATAGTGTACAGGTGTACATGTAAAAATTGATGGAATAAAAGCCGCAAGCGTATCACGATACTAGACCGATGAAAAAAGTTCGTATCTATTCAAACTTTTTAAATTGATATTGCAAATATTTTCATTCATACAAAAATCCGCAGTGCAATTACTACAATACTCCCATACGCTCATGTACTTTCAAATTTTTTGTGTAGGCGTAATGTTACTTATTTAGTTTCTTTTTATGAACATTTTTACAATATAATCTTTTTTTATGAATATGAAAATACATCGTAAACAATACATTTCGTATTCTCATAATTAATGTGTCAGTTAGAAATAATTTTATCGAAGCTGATTTTATATGAAATGTGGTTGATTTGTACAAATTTTCGTAGAATTTTAACATTGCTATAACAATACATCGGAATGTACATTGTATAAGCATAATAAACATTTATGAAGAATCTTACAATCTTGAATGAAGCTTTACGCGCTTTTACGCACTGCACGTGCACGTACAACGATCATAATATCTTACGTGCACCGAATGTACAAGACACATGCAATAAGCAAAAAGAATCGGCCACGTACCTGGGAAAGAAAGGATGTGTCTTCCTGTCGTAGGTTGAACCGCGTAACCATCTGCAGACGATACGTGGAAATCATGGCCAGAAACTGATAAAACCACTGGGCAATTGTACGCGTTGGCATTGATAAGCCGTAACAAGTACCGTGCTCCATGCTTAACTTTCAAAACGGTCCCGTTGTTCTGCAAAAGAAAACGCGAATAATTAACACTGACGTTGTTTTTGTGAAGCATTACGTTGCCGATATAATTTGCCTAATCGGGAGAAAGTCCTTATTTCACTGATGTAATCTGCGTTATACAACGTTCCACGCGAATAGAACTAGAAAAGCAAGTACAGTCGTTTCTGAAATTCTCGAAATAGTTCGTTGATGAAAGCGATCGGAAAGTTTATCTTAGTATGAAATGTTTTTGTACGAGCCTCCATTTAAGTATTTTAAACGACATCGTCTCCTGGACTCTCGTCTAATTAGATAAAACCGTACCTGGCCGTTTAAGAGGAGTTCATAGGGCGTAGGTGGATGCAGGTGCGAGTACCGTGACAGTGGAGTTGCCGGCCTTGATGACAAAAGAAGTATCCTTTCCGAGGTAGGGTCATCTTGTGGCCCTCGAACTGTCAACGACCCGTACACACCGTCGCCCTGCTGCGAAACTAATAACCGGCCGTCATTAACACTTTTGTTAGTCGCGTGATTAATGAAAAACCTTGCATTCCATTAATATACGACATCGTGCTCGTTTGATACTTAAAAATAAATCTGATATTTACGATCGATGAATTGCGTGTGACAGTTGCAAAAGAAAAACGTTATTCGCCAAATTGCAATTGTTACAAAATATAATCATAGCATATCTCGTGTTATTCTATCGCTCGCAAGTAATGTGCAAAGTTTAAATTCAGATATCAACGGATATTGGCTCTTAGATTGACAGTTCACTGTTCGAGAAACCTTAAAAGTAAGCGCGTCTATTCTTTCTTTTTATTGATCGGCTTGAATTAGGTTTTGATTTTGATCAATTATATTATGATACAGCGCACGTCAATTTTATTCATATATCATTCGTCATTCATAAAGTATGTACGTATATATGCATTGATATAGTACGAGTGATATTAAATTCTTGTTGAGATATTTTTATGATATAAAACTTGTTTAAGTAATAAATCCATGTATACACCATGCAAGAGACGATGAAAACAAGATTTGGGCGAGTCCATTTTCCTGGATTCTTCGTAAACGAAAAAACAAGTTTAAATTGATTGCATTCTTTTCATGTTTATATATAGTATACATTTCATTTAGAGGACATGCACTGACTTAATGAACACACTTTAGACGTAATGTTTCTTTCATAACATTCGTATTTTTTGGCATAGGTAAATACCTGAATATTTGTTTTGGACTTGGCAGCTTTTCAATAAATTTGATTTCACTTTTCATCTTGTCGTTACAAAATTATGTTTCACTTTGATATTTAACAGAAAATAAACTTGAAAGCAAACTTTACTAGTCAAACTAATACACTGCTTTTCTTGATACATCGAGTGATGCGCGTGACCCAGCTTCTAGCCAAGATTTCGAGATTATTGATCTACTTTATTTTGCTTGTTCACGCCGGAAATAGAAGCCGTTCTACAACGCGGGAAAACAGATTTCAATTCAAATAGTTAGTAGTTTTCTACCTCGTACGCTAATTACATTTTGTGTTGATCACTATGTACTCGATTCTTCAGTACAATTATAATTTCCATCAATTTAATATACTTACCAAAATGCGCGTAATAAATATATGTGCCAGTTCTCTCTGGCTTTAACTTATATCGAAATCCTCCAAACGGCAATATCGAACATTGTGTAACCATTGGAACACCATCCATATGAGCAGAATTCTTTTGATGCAATCCATGCCAGTGAAGTGATAATTCTTCAGAGCCTAGTCTATTGTATAAGAGGACTTCTATTGTATCACCAAGGCATATCTGAAAATTAAAGACTTGCGTATGAAATTATTTATCAATTAAGCCAAATAAATAGAGAAAGTAAAAATAATTACCTCTATTTGCGGGCCCGGACTTTTTCCATTGATCATCAAAAAACTTGCCGGTGAAATTATTTTATCCGATTCATTTTTGCTCAGTGAACCACCGTTCGCTCTGTAAATAGTAATAGAATTAATTCCAATGCAGAGTGTCATTCGATTATAGAGAAAATTGTTGATATAATATCTTTCTAAAGACTTTCCGATTAATCGGGACTGTATAATGATACTTGAGTTTACTGTTTATCATACATATGCAAACACATATGCGATATGAAGTGGTAGTGTACGAAAACCTGTTGCGAATCACAAGAATTCAAGATGCACTCTGCAACCCAACCGTGTCAACCGTTATTCCATACAGTGAAAATTATATACTTGTTCGACAATCGTTTAAGTTGACCGACATACCAACCGGTTTTCCGCCAAAAAGAGTACATTTTCATTATTATTTAGAACTCGATAAACCGATCGATAGTTTAACTAAATTTAAAGAAAGTTCATTTCCGAATCACGTGACTCTAAACCTTTCACATTATTGAATGTTACTTAGAAATTTGCATTGCCGTGCGATTAAAAGTTACTTATTTACGTTACATTGGAGGTATAGAAAGGTAGATTATTTCGAAAGTATATTTCGTAGTTATTATCTTGATGCGGTAGAGTTTCGAAAGTGCACTGTTTTTATTACACTAAGTACATTAACGAACATGCGTATGCATTGTATTCGTTATCTTTCTACACAATACATATATTTTTTGTATCTTACCTGATTGTGCCAGGAAATTCACTGACGAAAAATTCGTAACGACATAATTTTTGTGTAAGTTTCTCATCAGCGCAAGACCGTAGACATTCATGATGATCGGCAACTAATTTTTAAAGGAAAGAAAAGGGAAATTAATAATCTTCGTACTTTTTATTAATAGAGAGAGGTAATAATTTCTTTTCTCCTTAAATACACATTAAAACACTGCACATAATTTTCTTGCAGAGTGGATAATTGACCTAGTTTAAGTAAAAGGCGATATGTTTCTAATTTTACTCTTATAAATTTAATTTTTATAAACAATCACTTTCTTTTCCATTTGGGACGTGTACATATTGTTTACACTTTCACTATTTTATTTCACTAGGCAATCGCCGCATTGCAGAAAGTATGACAAATGTAAGATTAGTTCTCACCTTTTTGAGAATTCGTGTTTCCTATTAAAATAAAACAAATTGTGAAACCTACGAAATTGAGACACCACATTTTAACCCAGAGAAACTGGGTCTTGTCAAAGTTTATCAATCTAAGGCAATTGATATGTGATCATCGCGAAATACGAGCCAACGATGACCCGAGAAATGAACACGGCCGATGTTACGCGTTTCACGATCATGCGGTGACTTAAGTTGGACGTATCTTGGTCGGTGAAAGCAAGGCCTGGGCTACTTCAACTTATTCAAACTGCATTCGATGCAAGTCCAAATTTTTACGTCCTATCAGTAAACATAATCGCGCAATAATTGCAAAATGACAATTTAATGAAAGTATCTACAGAAGTCTCTCCTTCTCCATACACCTTAAATGAATACAACGTGGATTTTTAATTTATATTTTATTTAAAAAATACATTTACATAAATTGCACATAGCAATAACATAATTATATAATAATATATACAAATGTATTCACAAATAAGCTGTGGTTCCAAGAGTTTTTAGTCTAAAGTGGTTTCCAGAATTGCACGTGCAAGAGTATAATGCGTATTGTTGCATTAATACTGTCGGCTTCAGAAAATAATATTAATTGAATTGAATTAAGATCTCTGAGGTCAAAGATTATTTTAATATGTGTAATCCAGCATGATTTAGGAACCTTTGGCTCAAAATTTATGCTATAAATTGATGAAATGAATCACACCAGGTTGAATTGTCAAACAATAGAAATTTAACTCATCTATGTTACGTGGCTATAGCTAGATTAGCTTTATAACATTCTAAACTGCATAATGGTACTCCAGTCTTTGAACATGAATATTTTTTTGGATTTTTACACTGATTTACGCCGCAAAAAATTTGTGCTGATGGTTCTTTCCTAAAAGTAAAAACATGACATAATTTAAGATTTATGAATGATATATGCGCATGTAATAGCAATATGTACTCACTCTTTAGCAGCTTGCAATGGAAAATCTTCTCCAGGAGGTAACGATATTGAACTTCCTTCAAGGGTTAAACGATATGTAACTAGGGGAACTTGCCTTCTCGAAAGTTTTCCTTTGCTAATAACTTTAGATGCTTTAGACTCCTGTTTCTTTAACAATCTTTCCATTGTCTTTTTCTATGTGAATGAAAATAAAATAGAACAAACGTCGAATACACAAATATTTAAAGCATTAGCTTTAATAATGTTACCTTATCCTTTTCTCTTTTTTCATCAGCAAGCTGTTTTCTTTTTAATGATTTTAGGGCAGCTTTCTGTATAGCTTCAGCTGTCATAACTTTTTCTTTGTATCCAGTTGGTAAAGACATAAGTTGTTCGACAGCAGGATTTGGTTCTGCATCAGTTTTTCTTTCAAACATAGCTCGCTGACGTGCTGTCATTAATTTTGGATCTTTAGGTTTAATTTTTTTTAGTTCATCATCAACCTAAAATTGAAAACAATTTAAATTATGTAATATATTTTCAAGTAGATGAGCATAACATTGTTTTACCTCCTCCAATTTCCCAGATTCAATTGCATCAAGCCATCGTTCTTCTTCACTGCTAGTACCACTGTCTTTGCCCCTATTACTCTTTGGGACTTTTTTCTTTGTTGCAGCTTTTGGCGATGGTGCTGTACTTGAGCCAACAATGCTGAGATTAGGAGTCTTTTGTACCTTTTCACGAGGTTTCTCTGCACTATAAAAAAAATTAACCCGAGTACAGCAATATTTTGAAATTTTATACATGTAACTTATTACTTTATTTACGTTTCATGTACCTCTTATCATCATCCTTTTTTACTTTGACTCTAAACGTTTTCTTTTTGTCTGTTTCGGCAGGAGCGTCATTAAAACTATCATTGTCATGAACAGTTTTTTTCCTTTTATGCTTTTTGTGCTTGTGTTTCTTGTGTCGCTTTTGTGGAGATGTTTCATTAGTTTCTGTGAAGTAAATAATATATGAATATAAAATCTGCTAAAATATAACTATGAATAAATAATTTTCTAATTTCCTTAATGTTTTCAAAATTGAGGTTGCTTTATAGAATAATGCATTTTAAAATTATTTCACTAACCAAAATGACAAAGCGAAAAAGATCTTCTTGAAACATAAATAAAATCTCTCAACATACAGAAATTCATACCTATTGTCATATCCTCATCCGAGCTTACATCCTTCGTTTTACCCATTTCAGTAAAAGTTTACGTTGCATAAGACATCAAAATAACCCTGACAGCGCTCTTAACAACTTGCTAACACTCTCAAAACACGAATAAGTATTAACGAGGATGAGATTCAATAATAACAATGTGATCAATGCTAACGATTGAAAACGGGAGCCATGTAGAAAATTAGCCCCTCTACTTACGGACTATAGCACAATGTCTGTTTCTGTGTGCTCCAAACTCGGGTTAACTTCGACCAGTAGAGAGAGAATGGTGAAACATCAGTGCGCTCCCTAATGTAAATTCAGCAGAAACAAGAGTGACAGACTGATGTCACGCTGATATTTCATTTTCTCTCTCTACTGACCGAAGCCGAAGTTTATCCTCCGGCATTCCTCATGAACATAGCTGCGGCAGACAGATTCTGCCCCCTCCATCGCAAACTGTTGGTTGTCCAGGCTGTTAGTCAGCTGGAGCTGCAGAACTGCAGAAATCTTGAGCATCTTGAGGTGAAACATGGCGTCTACGTTAGAAAACTTGGAAACCCAATTGGAGCTTTTTATTGAAAATGTTAGGCAAATACGTATAATAGTGAGTGATTTTCAACCTCAAGGACAAAATGTGTTGAATCAAAAGATGTAAGTGATATGGACTAATCGATTTTCGTTGTCGTGTTCTTTAAAATAACTCTTTTACACTGTGTATATTATGCTGAGACTAGGTTATTATTTAAATAAAATAAAAAGAAGCTATTTACTTATATTATTTCGTGTGATCACTATGGTTATTTTAGATTCTGATTGTGTAATATCAAAAATATATTTTTGATTATTGTAAATTGATTCATATTGACAATTTTATGTTTTAGTCAAGGTTTGGTAAATGGCTTACAAGAAATAGATAAACTCAAGTCTCAAGTACAGGATGTTCATGTACCTTTGGAGGTGTTTGAGTAAGTATATTAAGAATAAAAAGTGGTTTTAGTAGTTGCAGGAAAAAAATACAAAGTTATCATATTTCAGTTACATTGATCAAGGAAGAAATCCACAATTGTATACTAAGGACTGTATAGAAAAGGCATTAACTAAAAACGAACAAGTAAAAGGAAAGATCGATGCTTATAGAAAATTTAAAGCGAACATGCTCGTAGAATTAACCAGAGTATTTCCAACTGAATTGGCTAAGTACAGAGCAATACGGGGAGATGAATGAATCACAAAAATAAAGTACATATGCCAAACTCTGTCAACTCTTATTATTAGTTATATATATTTGTACAATAAATGTTTGTTAAACAAAGAATATATAACAGTGTATATTTATTCATTAAATTCCATGATGTCATTATATTATATTTATTACAATGTGTAATTATTTATTTTCTGAAGAGTAATAGAGGAAGTGAACTAGTTGTTAAATACTTCTCTTCCCTCTTAGAAATGGTTCTTACTAAAGTAACATCTTACAATTCTGGGTATACTAACAATAAGCTAAACTACAGGTGTAAGAATGAAACAGGAATATTTAACTTCTTGCTATCTTTCTCTCATAGCACGATTGGTTATACATCCCCCTATATTTCCAATAAGAGATCCATTTCCAATAAGAGATCCAAGATTCCAATAAGAGTCACCAATCCCGTGTTGCGAAAAGAAAATGGCTGAAGTGTACAGTAGAGTAGATATAAATATATATACAATATATGTATGTATAACATTACACATAGTTTATATGATAAAAAACATCTCTCTTCTTTTGTAAACTTGTCTAGACATATATGAAAGCTACAAATATATATGTATATAAGCGCTAAGAGTAATTTTGTACTCCCTCCCTGCGATTTTCTGACCAATCAAAATGGATACGACCTTTACCTGGTTAGCAGAACAAAATCATTCGAATGAAGTGGTGATCACGTTTATTCAGTCATTCGAAAGACGAATATACGTGTAGAAGTTGTGTAAAATGAACACGACCGTTGTGCTATATATCATATTTATAATTGGAGTTAGCGCAAATGGAATACCCAATAGGTAAGATCGATTACTAACTCGGTTAATTTTTTTATATTTTCATCATAGAAGTAACAAAGATTTCGTTTCTTGATCACGACACACAAATGCATATCTGTGTTGCACAGTACATAAATATTTTCTTCAGATTGTAAATAACGATCTCTACTTATCAATGTATAATATTTGAGCAGTTGTCAAAAGTAATTCAGTTTGCACGCGTATATTACGCTCTAATGATTTTTCATTTTTGTAATAGAAAATGTTATACATAAATCGATAAAACAAATTGAGTGTAAAAATTGGTACGATTACTATTTCATTTAATCAGCCTCTATAAGTGATAAAAAGAAGAAGAGAAATGCTTGTTCTATTTTAACTTGACGCGACGCGGTGAAAGCGACAAGTAAGCAGTGGAGTAGATTGCTTTGATTCTTCGATGTTGTGCCACTCGAATATATATACATGGCGGCATTTTTTAATTACGTGTAGTAATGGTGTGTTAATACTCGACATTCAGTGCCTTATCTCAATATTTCTTCGAAGGCCAGTGTTTATAGGAATTCTTCTCTGACATATATTTGGTAACAAATTTCAAATTTTAAACCTGTAATTTAAGAAGCGATAGAAACAGATACGAAGGCATACTTTACATTCTAATGATTAATGATAAATTACGATCATTTAGCAAACTATTAATCATTACTAATTAACGTGATTCGAATGTTATCCAAATATAATAGCTTTAATTCGCAACTTAAGTCGTTTAAAAGTCATAAAACAAGCTTGATCCTTTTTGCTCATAGTTCACCATGGCATTATAAGTGTGAGGGTGGCCTCTGTAAAAAAGAATTAATCACGAACAATGTAACTACACCATTATCATTGGAAGTATGCGAATTACATTGCGGAGCATCAAGTGCGTTATGGCCCAAACCGACCGGTCATTTATCTTTGAGTAAAAATATGATTAAAGTTGATCCGGATAAAATTGTTTTATATGATTTGTATAATGGAAGTCAAGTTAAATATTTGCTCGAAAAAAATTTGCTTTTATTGAGAAACATGGTAAGGAGTAAATCAGCTATAGCTGGTGGCGCAAGTGTGAATGTTCGATGTGTGGGTATTCAAGAATCCAACAATATCAAATTGACATTGAACACGGATGAAAGTTATACCTTGACAGTGACGAAGTTAGATGAGACAGTAAGTGCACTAATGTTCTGATACAACTTTTTATTCTTCTCAATCTGTATTTTAGCTAATAATACATTTTAGTGTTTACTTATGATACTTTTCAACTGTATATTTGGAATATCTTGTAACTCTGTTAGCTACATTATAATTATTTATGAGCCAACTTGATAGTATCATGACTCTCGTTCAATACTAGAGAGGTGTGCAGTAAGGTGGTGGAAATAACCTTGTTAGCTGATAATCTTTACAGATTTTATTCTAAGCTGGTTTGGCATTTCCAAACAGGTTCCACATTCAATTTTTCGATGTGACGCGTCCCGAATAAAAGATGTACCCACACTGCTTCGAACCTTTTAAATACTTAACGTTACATAAGTTTGTGTATTCTATTTAGCAAAAGAAAACGAAATAATATTCAAAATTTTATAGTACGCTCTATGTATCTAGCCTAATGCTTATTCTTTATTTTTCCGATCCTAAGAAATCTAAGATCCTCTGATACTTCTTTATTCATGCTTATGTTTTATTCAAAAATTTATTTAAACTATTTATCTTTTTTGCCTTTATTGCATCTACACGTATATTTTAGCATTTGGAAGCAACGATTACTGCTAAATCATATTTTGGTGCACGGCACGCATTGGAAACGTTAAGTCAAATGATCGTCTTCGACGATCTGCGAAATGAGATTCAGATTCCAAGCGAAATTTCGATCGTCGATGGGCCGGTGTATCCTTACCGTGGAGTTCTATTGGACACCAGTAGAAATTTTGTTGATAAATCGACGATATTGCGAACTATCGATGGCATGGCTATGTCCAAGTTAAATACTTTACATTGGCATATCACTGACTCGCACAGCTTTCCCTATGTTAGCAAAACGTGGCCATTATTTTCGAAATTTGGTTCCTACGCGTTTGACAAGATTTACGATCATGACGATGTGAAAGAAATCGTTGAATATGGGCTCATTCGCGGTGTTAGGATACTACCAGAGTTCGATGCTCCAGCTCATGTGGGAGAAGGATGGCAATGGGTATTTAAGTCTTTTCGTTTTTACCTACTTTAGAATAACTACAGAGAGTTTTCGGAATAATATATTCAGATATTGCTCCTTTAAATGGATGAAGCGTAAAGAAACAGAAGACAAGAAAGCTGGAGTTTTTACAATTTAAATCATCTTTAGGTAGGGAACGATTCTGTCGTCTGTTTTAAAGCGGAACCATGGAATAATTATTGCGTCGAACCACCATGTGGACAACTGAATCCAACTAGTGATAAAGTGTACGAAGTCCTCGAAGGACTGTACAAAGACATGGTACACGATTTTCAACCAGACATATTTCACATGGGTGGGGATGAAGTGAACATAAACTGCTGGAGATCTTCGGAGGCTATTAAAGATTGGATGCAAAAACAGAACTGGGATTTATCAGATTCAAGTTTCTACAAGCTTTGGAATTATTTCCAAGAAAATGCGTTAAAAAAATTGATGCTAGCTAATGATGGTCGAGAAATACCTGTCATTTTATGGACTAGCGGGTTAACTAACGAACAAAATATTAAGCATTTGAATTCTTCGAAGTATATTATTCAAATTTGGACCACTAAGCACGATTTAACTATCAACAAATTATTACAAAACAATTTCAAAGTCATTTTTTCGAATTACGACGCTCTCTATTTAGACTGCGGGTTAGTAACGAAAATATTAAACATTAAAACGCTTATAAAATGTGCAGAGCCAATTTTATAGGTATTAATTTTTTTAGTTTTTCTGCTTGGGTTGGGGAAGGTAACAATTGGTGCAGTCCTTACAAAGGATGGCAAATTATTTATGATAATTCTCCTCTACAAATAGTCAAATCACATGGTCTTGAAAATAAAAGGAACCTCATTTTAGGTGAATTATTTGCTTTAAATAGTAATCTATTATTTACTTTATTTGAATCGTATTAATTTATATGCGTCTGTATAATTTTGTAATAGGAGGCGAAGCAGCACTTTGGACAGAGCAAGCTGATAGTGCGTCCATTGATGCTAAAATTTGGCCCAGAGCTGCAGCACTTGGAGAGCGGTTGTGGTCAGAGCCAAGTTCAACTTGGATTCATGCTGAGCAAAGAATGCTTAAACACAGAGAACGTCTCGTAAAAGCAGGAATCGCTGCTGAAAGTCTAGAACCGGAGTGGTGTTTGCAGAATCAAGGTTATTGCTATCTGTAATTTTCTCTTTTGCAAATTTGTAATTTTTTGTCTTTCCATAGTATACACAAAATGTATTTTACATGTTTAATCTGAGAGAAAAATATATTTTAATTACAGTGAAATATCTTTTCATAACGCCATATCGACAAGTATTTTTAATTTAACATTTAATTGGTCCGAAAATTCTTATATTAAAAATTGTCCTCCTTGTCATCAAACGGTGTTTTCACATAATACGTTGTCAATGTTCCTTTTCCTTTGACGTAAGTAGGCCCTCGGCATGTCAGTTCATAACCGGCAGCGATCAAAACTTTAGCCGTGTCTTCGGTAACTTGAATTTTTCCCATTTCACCACAACTATCCATTCTTGACGCTACGTTTACGGTGTTACCCCAAATGTCATACTGAGGCTTTTGTGCTCCAATTACACCAGCTATCACAGGCCCATGATTCAATCCTTTTAAAAAAAATGTTTCTACTGTATACGTGTATATATGTGTATTTTACCTATTATCACTTTTGTTTCTTCTCCTTTGTCTCCATCATACAACAGGTACAGAATGCTTAATACAAATACTTACCTATTCTTAATTTGAATCTTTGAAAAGATTCTTTATTAATTTGGTCCAAAATTGTCATCAGAGCAAGAGCGAACTCTACAAGAACGATTATATTATGATCTTGCTGTTGCGTAGGGTCCTAAAAATTAAAAGGATGTTAATCAACATTCTTAAATATAATGATGTACAAGATGTTCTTAAATTAATGTAATGCCTAAAATAATTTTAGAACACCCTGTATTCGAAATCAATTAATGCCTATTTTTATTATACTTTTTTGTCATTATCTTCTTTTCCTGGACTAAGCCCTGATGCTACCATGTAAGTGCTGCCAATAGTTTTAATTTTCTCAATTCCAGAAAATTTTGGTTTAAGCAACAATTTGTCAAAGTCGCAGATAATCTCGTTTAAAAGTCTCAGACATTCTAATCCTTGTTTATTGATGTCAGTTTCATCATAGAATTCCTTGTAATTTGGAATGGATGCAAACATTACGGCGATACTACTGTATCTTTCATGATACAGATCCTACGAAAAATTGTACAAGTTTCTAAAAATTATGGGAACTCTTTAGACAATATACTGTATCATCTGCCCTTAAAATATTGTAACTATTATATCGTTCTCGTCACCTGTGTAGCTCTGGCGTTGGTTAAAAAATGCTCAGCCACGTGAGCAGGAAGTATGTTCTCAAGAAGAATCTTGTTAATACCTCTCATGGTTTCAACTTCGTCTTGTTCTATTTTCAATTTATTCTGCCATAAAAAATCAGTTCTCGACGTATATTCGACTTGTCTGTCTAAAATGTGGAGTACTAGACAGACAAGCACGAGCAGACAGCCGATTTGAAAATAATAATTAATGCGATAATGTCTATAAAATAAAAATTGTATCAGAACGTTCGTTACATACTTATTTTCCCTATATTTAAAGAACATTTGATATTTACTCATTTTCGAACTCTTGATACAGTCGTGCGGTTGACGATTGCGAAAACGTAACTACGAAGCTCGTTACCGAAATAAACATCACGCAAAATTTTAATAAGAAGTCGACGCGTAAATGTGTCCAACCCACAATCAAGGACATCACTGCAGTATACGCGTGGAACTAACATAAAAAATAATTGCTTAATTTTATTAATCAATAAATGTCTATTCAGTCAATTTTTTCATGTATACATACTGGTACGATGACGTCGGATCCATCTGTCTGTTCGAAATCGACTAAGCTGATTGTAATGATACACGAAGCAGTAGACAGAATTACTGTAATCAAGTACACCGTTATTCTGATTCCTCTGCTTAAAATAAGCTGATTCTGGTCTCCATTATCTTCGGTTTTTCCTTTGTTAGTTAACCAAGATAGTACAGAAATGATCGAAAAAAGTGCTAAACTGGATAAAAAACAACTGTACATCGTGATACTCCTATAATGAGAATTCGTTTCATAAAAAATCGTTGTATGATTAGTTTTAATTCTTTTTATAAGGAACCCCGTTTTAAGTTGAGAAAATGTTATTTAATCCCAATCGTAAACTTAATTGGGATAATAATGAATCTTCCTTACCTTGGTGCATACAACACATCTATGACAAATATCATAAAGTAAATGGTAGTAGATGCGAGAAGATACCAAGGGTATTGTTCGTTGGTCTGTTGGCGGTATCGGAGTTCTTGGTTTTGATCATTAAACCGATATGTAAGGGGTGACATGCCCTCGTTTCCCTGATACCATTGTCTATTACGTCGAACGAAGACATGCGAGTACATATACGTAGCGCCGATTAAATGAACTGGATTTACAACATGTAAGAGAAAGAAAAGGTAACTCACTTTATTCCAAGAAGACAACTAGAGTTACTGTTCGTCAGGAGATTCGATTCGATTATAGCGATGCTCTGGAAGAAATGAAATATGAAATATTCCTCATTTAAGTGTATCCAATTAATTTAGTTCATTTCGTGTTACTATTTAAATCATATACACAAAATTAATTTCACTGCACTTAGATTTACCGTTAAGCCAATATTTTTGGCAAGCGTGGCCTCTGCTATATTAGCAAACGGTTTATCGGCGCCCCAACATTCAACATATTTGGTCATTTTACTGCTTGGTCTTGATCTGTTTAGGGATAGGGATAAAAGTTATTTTGAAACTCTCTTTCTCTCTTCTTCTTTTTGTCCGAAGACAATTTCAAAATTAATTTATATCTTGTGCTCTTCGAACTGTGCTAAACTAAAACTAATACTGAGTAGGTGTAAGTACTATCTGATTAAGGCGGAACACATTTTCTGATCACAACAGTATACCATAAAGAATGAATTGTTCCACCTTTCAAGCACGTGTTAGCAGTTAAGTTATTATCATCCTCTCTTGAAGATTTGATTTCTATTTAAAGACTCAAAGGTAGTTGGAATTGTATTATGCGATATGCACATATTCAAATATCGAGTACTAATTCTGGAATCAATATGTCCTTAATAACGTAGTTTCGCACGTATTTAAAAAAGTATCCTCCTTTCTACATTTGTATCCTTAATCAATCTCTGTAGGGTATAATTTAAATATGATTGCTTGTCGATGCATTATAATTAAAGTCGACACAAGTAATGAGATTTAAACTAAATGATATGCCATGTTCACCTTGATGGTACAGAGCCAGGTCCGCGCGGGCGCTCACCGCCATCATCCACGTGATTCTCTCTTCTGGTTTTCTATCACAACACGAGAAAAATCATTGCGCTTCATATGTTCGTTTGTTACGAACACAACTTCTAACATATGTATATATACACATATAATTGCATCTTTTTACTCTACCATTCTTAGCTTATCAAATAGCGTATTAACTGTTCTCATTGTCGTTGATTAAGAGATCTTACCTTCCTCGGTACTATTAAAAACGTTTCAATGTTATGTTTAGCGAGGTAACTTTCTCGCGATCCTCCGTCGCCAGGTTCGACTTCGAAATTGTCACCAAGCTGTAGTAGGGTAGCTTTTGTTATATGCACTCTCCTTGAAGGAAGAAAGTCTATTCGAAACGAGGCAAAAGAGGTATTCAAACGGTCAGAACGGTGTGATCCGTGCTTAGTCGCGCTTAAATAAATTACCCCGGTAAACCACCGCTTTCCATATGATTTGCTAACGTAACGTCATCGCTCCATACATCGAATTGCCACTTTCGTAGACCGAGTACACCGCACAGAACATTCCCAGTATGTATTCCTATTCGCATGTCCACGTTGAACCCTGTCGCGGCACGGACGAATCTAACAAAGTGGAAATCTGTCTTCCATTATTTCAGAGAAAAATTAAGCTTACAAATTCAAAGGTGACATAACGCCCCTCCTTTTACCTGATTGCATCTATCATTTGCAATCCCATATTTACGCAATTATACGCATGATTCGGACGAGATATCGGCAATCCTGAAACGCAGTAGTAACAATCTCCCAGGATCTTGATTCTCATACATTGATTATCCTAAAAAACGTTTTTTACCCGTAAGTTCTAATTCGGATTTGAAGATCTTGTTATCAGAACGATCGTATCCGTTTTCTGTATGAAAATCTTCAATTACCTGAGCAATTTGATCAAATCTTCCGAACAATTCATTTAATGTCTTCACCAGATCTGAAGCTGACAATTGTTCCGATAATGGTGTAAAATTTACAATGTCCGCGTACAGAATACTGAAAGAAAAGTATGTAACTCGATTCGCTTAAACTTTTTAAATGCTGTTTAATCGTTCACCGTACCTAACGTTATTATGTCGTTGCACGTACATTTCATGGAATCTGGTTTGCTTATGTGTACTAGCCTCCTGGCATGCGTCTGCCATCTTCAACATGATACTTCTCTTCACCTGTTTCAACATTTCAACGTAGAATGTTGATACGTTCCTGAGATTTAATTGCCTATGACTAATTGGCAAGACGTGTTACTTGCAATTTTTAAATAGCGCTCGACAATTTTCAACGTTCTTCGATAATTCCAGTATTATAATTCGTAAAGATACTGTTTACTATTTTGCGTGATTGGAAGCATACCTCAGCAGCTATGTAAGCTGGTATAACGCTCAGCAATAATTGCTCCTGCTGTTCTCTTTCGCATTCTAATTTTATTCTGGACTCAATCACAGTTTTCGTTCTAGAAAACGTTCTGTTATGCGCTCTCGCAGTTAAAACGCTGTAATACGAGCCCGATAAAACCGCAGCGAATAGAAAGAGTATCTCGCTGCACGTCTGGTAAACAAAGAAGTGTGAAAATACGTAAAGCGAAGAGAAAACGAAGAGGAAAAAGATGACAAGGCAATAACATGTATACCTCTACTATCCGATAATAGCCCGAGTGATCGAGGAGGAAGAATCGCCCGCTTAAGTGAACGGTAATCAATACGATCGCAAGAATTGTCGGCTTCTGTCGAATGTCTCGTGGTAGAACGGCGATCATTGCTAAAACCGTGACAAACAGCGGTATCGATGCGCGAATAATCAAAATTCCGACCCCTAATATACTGGATGCAATAAAACCTATAATAAGCCTGGTCCTGGCGGATGTTAAAGTCGATGGTAGTTGCGTAAGAAGTAGTAAACTCAACGACAACGGTAACAAAGTTGTCAAAACCGACATAGGTAAAATTACTTTCTCTAAATCCTGTAAGAAAATAGAAAATGGACATGTTATTTCTTTCCATTTTAATCATCTCGATTGGACACTTTTAATCCCTTTTGATTTCCATCGTATTATTCATGTATACGATTTTAGATTAGCCCCATGCACTCTCTTGGCACTGTTACAGCAACGAAAGTCCGCTTTTAAACTACATTTTTTTAATTTTATGAATCCAAATTTTTAAATAAAGTAAATTTTAAATGGAAGGAGTAGAAAGAATCATGAACTTGATTACTTAATTTTTTTTCCATACGTGATTTAGAAAAATTCAAATAATAATAAAGGGGGACCAAGATGCGAGCATTAACGCAAGTAATAATTAACGTAAGTACCTG